>CAIGRB010004815.1:0-19769 GCA_903798255.1 Fraxinus quadrangulata | reverse complement strand
TGAACCTTTCTACTGAGTTTGCTTTTGCAACAAAGGGCCTATTATCTACATGTACCACTTCTGCTTCACCTTTGTTATTCTATAAAACCAGGCATTGGTGGAGCGATGAAGGTATGCAACGACTCCCATGAATTCAATCTCTTTCTAATAGTACATTGTAACTAGTATGACCATCTATCACAAAGAAAACTGTGGTCCTAGTAGTGGTTCCCACAATTATGTCCAATGGCATCACCTCTTTAGCTGAAGTTGCTCCCCCATTGAAACTTGTGAGAATGACTTCTGTTGGGATCATATCGCTTTATGTCTTTACAAATTTTCTCATCATTCTGGACGGGATGATATTTATGGTTGCTCAATTGTTGATGAGCACTTTTGCCATATGTATACCATTGACTAAGGCCTTCACATATAATGCTCTCAAGTGCTTGGTTAACTTCATAGTTGGTCTTTTAAAAATGACATTTTCAGCTGCATCTATTTCCACTTCCTATTTATCCTCTGTTAGATTATTTCTTTGTAACAAGTCAATGTGCAATATTTCGCATTAAGTTTCTACTTCCTGGACTTTCTCCTTAGTTTCTTATAATGTCTCTTTTTCTGTTATCCAACCTGTAGGAGGAGGCAATATTCTAAGAGGTGACCCATATTTCTCAGAGCAAGGCACTCTCACCTTTTTCTTGGGAGTTCCATATAATACATAATAGTCAAAAGAGCGTCCAGATGGTTCACCAAACAAATCTACCTAGCGGACACCTTCCTGATGCAGTTGCTTCAATAAAGTATTGCGCGACACTCCTCTTCTTTTTCTCTCTGCTTCTAAGTCGATTTTCTCTTCAATGTCAGTCATATCATCGTCTTCTTCTTCATCATATACCTCTTGGGATGTTTGGCCTTGCTCATATTCCAACACACACGCTTCTTCCTCGTTATGAACTTCCTTATTATCTTCTATTTCCTCCTCTTCATTTTCTTTTCTTTTGAATTCATTGGCTAGTAGATAATTATTAGCCATAACAGGAGGTAAGATACCAAATTGGATGGTGGGGGATCACTCTGGATCTTCTTCGTCTTTCTTTCCACGCTCAAATTTTGACCTCCCAGAAGAATTTTCTGATAACTCTTCCATTGATTCACCCATAGTGGCCTCTTTATTATCTTCTAGGACATTTTTCTTGGCTACCTTAAGTAATTTAGGTGCCTTAGGATGTGATGATCCCTGCTGTTGCCTCATCATTCGTCCATAGTTCCGCTGAAAACGCCTTTGTTGAGTTCTGGTCATTTTGCTAAAGGGTACAACTCTTCCTGTATTATACTGGAATGAATGCCATACATTTGGTGACTTTCAAAAGGTTACAACTCTCATTGTTTATCGGTCTAAATTGCCTTTCAAAAAGCGTCCCTTATAGAATAATACACCCTGTCCTTCACTGGGCTAGACATTTAGGATAGCATTAGGACGATGGTGATATCGCCACTTTCCTGGTCTTTCCACATTTTCATTCACTTCTTCCTTACATCTAGCACACAAGATACCTTCGTCTTCTCTAGGCTCTTTTATTTTGATATGCTCAAAAACGCTGGGATGTGGATTAAAATCTTCTTTTCCATCATATATGACCAACTTAAATCTTGGCAGCTTATTTTTGAAACCAGCTGTTACCATGTTTACCCCAAGTGGCTGTGGGAAAGGATTTTCATCCAATGCCATTTTCTTCTAACCCTCAAATGTGATTCGCCATGACTCAATGGCATCTTGTAACACATGACTGAAAACCAGGCAATTATTAGTCATATATAACTATGCATTGTACAATTTACAATATTTTTTACCCTTAATTTGTTCAGGGTCTGACAATTTATGCTTGTTGCTCAATTTTATCTACTTATCCTTATACATTTTATTGAATATAAGGTTAGCTTTGGTCACATCAAATGAGAATATCCTTACCTTTTTTTTTTGTCTTTTATATGCTCATTCTTGCCCGACGTTCTAAATTTGACCATTATAGGACAAGCATATGTATCTCCCTTAATCAATTCGGCCAAACATACTTTCGTCTGATCGTAATATTCGTCATTAACAGCATGAACATCGAAATTTAGGTCTCTGTAATAAGTCTCACTACTAGAGTTTTTCATTTGTTCTTCTTCTCTTATCAAACGTTCATATCCAAACACTTTAGCACTCAGTTGAAAAAGGTCAGAAAATTCTATGTCCTGGAATTTTTTTTTAAATCAAAACTCAGACAATTTTGAGCGATTTTAACGAATTCATTTTCGGGCAGAGATACAAAACATTTGCTCCTAATCGTCTTAAACCTCTGAAGGAAATATTCTGCTCATTCGTTTGGCATTTGACGTAAATTCGCCATGTCGGTCAAAGTAACTTCAGATTCAGCTTTGTAAAGCTGAGCGTGGAATAATTGTTCTAGTTGTTGCCAAATTTGAACAGAATTTGCTGACAAATTAATAAACCAGTAGAAAGCCACTCCTGTCAACGAACTAGGGAACAGTCTCATTTTGTGATAATCAGTTACTTTACCACTTTGCAGTGTGAATTGTCCTATATATTCTAAAGTAGAAACCTCTCACAGACCAGTAAATAAGGAAAATTCTAGTACTTTGCTCCCTCCAGGCCACGGATATGCTTGATCTATCAATCAGTATACGACTTTGTATAAGTCGGCCTAATAACAGGACGCACCCCAAAAGCCATTTGATCATGTACTATCTCCATAATTTGATTCTTCAACACAGCGTTGGGATCATATGGAACTCCTATAGGTTGGTTCATTGGTGGAACTATTTGAAGCCTAATATTTGGTCCTTGGTTTGAGGCAAAAACGCCGTTAATTATACCATTATTACCGTTACCCTGAGTATTTCCACCATCATTAACACGCGGGGTGTTCTGTCCATTGGTTTGGACATTGTCTCTTGTATTTGGGTTAGGTTTGATATTCCATTACTACTATTCAAATTTGGCATTCCACTATCCCCTGGTTTGAATTAGATGGTCCAAAAGGTGGTTCTATTCCCTGATTCGGACATAGGACTAGGGAATTATATCCCATAATCATCCTGGCTTGAAAGTGGTTCCTATACTTGACACAACTGGTTGACACATTTGGCCCACTAAATTATTCATGATTTCATTCAAAGTGTTTAGTTGTTTGGCTATATTGTCATAGTGTGCATTTCCATTTTGAGTAAATTTTTCTACATTATGAACATTTCGTAGATTTTATGCACGCATGGTTCGAAGACTCAACTTTGTCATTGGTTCGTAACGACTGTGACTGCTCTGACTTTGTCCCTCTGTTCGTGGAGAGCTTTGCTGCTCCTCATATCGTTCGATCACAGACTGGACTATTCCTTGGCTTACTGGCTCCTTATCAAAATTCTTATGAGGCATATTGTTTTACTTTTCCTATCCTCAAACACCAATGTCCTACAGGGAATGGAAAATTGTTTCGCGTGGAAATTGCTAACAATTAAAAGAAGGTTCAGACGATTGTGTAAGGAACAAACCTCTCGAGACAAAGTCCCAACGATGGGTACTTTATTTATGAAGATTACAATTCGCGAAAAGCAAAACACCTCCAAGGGGCACAAGCACACAAAATAATTTGAAAGTTGACATGAAGAATTAAAAGAAATGAAATTACATAATTCACTGTTTGAGAGTGATTGATTCGGAGTCCTTTCTTTCATGTTCTCTTTTCTTTTTTATACTTTTTTGGCCGCTTTCTTGTCAAAATCGCTTGAAACTGCTCATGGCCCAGTAACTACCCACTTTTCTCCATGATGGATGACTTGTCAAGAAACTACCACATTAACTGTTGCCATTACTCCCATTATTTAACTACTTGCAACCGAGATTCTGGGATCGTAGAATGTGATAAGATTGTCCATTAACTACTTCAATAATCGCTACTTTAAATAAGAACAATACGCTATATTCGCTCAGATCTTAGGCGCCTCGAAGGCTTGGGCGAGAATAGAACCGTCGCTCTGAGCAACAATAAGGTACTTTATTCGCTCAGATCCTGGACGTCCTGCCAGCTTGGGCGATGATGAGCCTCCACTATATTTTACATGGTCTCATTTGGGCCTATCCCTAGAATTTCCTAACTGGGCTCCATTTCTTGGACCATTTAATTTGGTTTCATTTTTATATGTCAACAAGCTCATTTTAATGATTGTAGGACAAAATATCCGAACTTAAATTACATTGGTAAAATTCGGCAAGAAAATGAAAATAAGTTGAGATTTTAAAGTGAAGATCAAAAAGTGAACATTGGAGGACAAGAAAGAAAAGAAAATTGAGAAGAAACCAGGTGTTTTGGAGGGGTATTGAGGACTAAAATTGGGACCTAAAATCAAAGTGAAAAGGAGAACCAATATGTGGAGCACGTGGGAAAGTTATGAAACAAAGTTTGATATAAACTTCTTCACTAATTCAAATGATATATCATTGAAAAGATAATTGGCAGATGATTTTAATTTTTCATGAATCGCAATCTGAAATTTCCTGCAAGAAGTTAATGGTCGATCGAATATCATTCGCTAGAAAAGCAAAGCTTTGTCTGCATGGCGGACCCAAGGGAAAAAAATTCAACGTTGTTGTCTACTCGAGTGGATGAATATCCATCTCGAGCCGTGGTGTCATAGGCCGGCTCTTTGAGCCTTGCAATGGAACTATTTTTCATCTGTGTCGTAGTAGTCTCGCACCACTCGACTATCTTTTGCCTTCTTCCATCACAAGTCTAGAGACTCTAGACATGAGCAGTTGCATTTCCACTCACAAAGCTTGCTAGCGTGTAAACATCTTAATGCATCCCTCCACACTACACCAAAAATGGACTTTTGCAATACGCAAAAGGCAACATTCGTTGATTAAATGTTGTTAAATGGGTCTACCATAACATTTTAGCAAGTGAATATTGTTATTGACTAACATAATTGAGATTTCGCAATATTTTTTTAAATAAATATTGCTAATGTCACATTTTGCAATGTTTTATAAATATTGTCAAAAGTTTAAGTTTTTGCAACGTTGTTAAAATTTGGTTCTATAGCAATGTTCAGGACCTGTTGTTGAAATTCCCAATATAAAGCCTATTGCGTTTTTTAACTATTGCGAAAAATTTAATTTTTTGCAACGTATTTAAAACTTTACGACAAGTTCATTTTTGACAATGTTGTTTGAACGTTACAAAAAGATTACTGTTAACAACGTTTTCTAAACGTTAGAAACTTTTTCCCAAGTTAAATCATATACGCGCACAAATAATAGAAACCAAAAATAACACAAACCCAAAACTAATTCACGCCTCCTTCCGTTCATTCCTCTCTCGCCCTCCGATGCCAAGGCGGCGTGCATCTCCACCGTCAAGGCATCGGCCACCTGCTTAAGCTTCACTTCTGGAGCCCCACACTTCTCTTCAAATTCCTTCACAATCGCCATAGCCCTCGCCCACTCCCCGGAGCTCTTCATCCGCTGCCTAACAATATACGCAGCCACTCCCACTCCCACCGCCGCCGCAGCCCTTATCACCGCCACCACAACAGCCGCTTTCCTCGTCCCCTCCTTCATCTTCTCTATCTTTTCTTCTCGAAAATTGGTGGAAAAAATTTGCCGACACAAAAATGGATTCAAGGGATCAGAGAATTGGTAAAATTGAGAGAGAGAGTCCGAGAAAATGGGTGGAAACTACAGGCGAAGAAGATTTTGACTAGGCTGAAAAAATGGAAAG
This sequence comes from Fraxinus quadrangulata, assembly GCA_903798255.1. Classification (NCBI taxonomy): domain Eukaryota; kingdom Viridiplantae; phylum Streptophyta; class Magnoliopsida; order Lamiales; family Oleaceae; genus Fraxinus; species Fraxinus quadrangulata. The sequence goes on along the minus strand of CAIGRB010004815.1, from coordinate 14,007 downwards.
AGGCCAGGTCCCAGACCATATGAGTGTGTGAGAAGAGCTTGGCACAGTCATAGGCACCAATCCATGAGAGGTTTAATTATTAGACATATTTTCAGGTACAGGGTTTTATGATTCTTGAATTTATTTTCTTGTTTAGGTGAAATTTGTTAAATGTTCACTATTTGACTAGGCTTGTGCACGAGAATCACTACCCTGCAACTATAAGAAGAATAAAGAATGGCAAAAAAAGCTTGTGTTAAAAGCTGAGGAAATCATGTATTCAATTTTTATACGCTAGTTTAGGTTTTAGATTCTAATTTAATTCAAGGCTTGTACATAATTTATTGGGGGTAGGTTGCCAACTTGAATCAAAGCTTTCTGTAACTTGGAAAAACTCATTAGCCAGAGATTGTAATGTTCGAGCTCATTCACCTACTAGTTTGGAGTGTGTTAGACTTTATTTATAGAAGGATTTTAAGGATACAAAACCATACATTGTAATTCTCTAAACTGATGAATTCATCTTAAATGCCCATATTTGGATTTTCATTCTGCAGCATTTAATGAGGCTTTAACTGTTTTATGCAGCAAATATTTGTACTCCTATAAATTGCTTGGATTGTTCCTTCTGCTCTTGTCCACCCCTTAACTGCTTGATGTGAAGATTTTGTTATATCATGAGATGACTCTGTTGTACATTTTTTCAGGAAACTATTATGTATGACGTTTATACTGGGCAATTTTCTGTTCTTGCAGTTAATTATAACATGCACCAGCGAGAAAAATTTCCCCATCTTTGAAATGATGTTTCCAAGATTATTATTGTTTATACAAGACCTTGGATTCTACTAATTCTGATGGATATTAGATTCTTTTGTAGTGATTAACAGGCTTTCTCTTCAAAGTAATTAATTTGAGTGTGCATTGAACTTTTTCTTAGTTTAGACAGCTGTCATCACAAGTGCAAGTCAATGTTTAGTTGGTGATTACGTACGGGAAACTTTTGTTAGTGATCCTATTGAACTATGATATTTCCATATGCACTAATTAAATGATACATGGATATTATATTTTCTTTCAGTTTGCTTTGCTAGAAGAATGTGGTTGAGCGGGCTCTTGAGGAGTTGCACAAGAAGGAATCCAAAATTTTAAGTTGTAGTAAGTTAATTTACTAGCATATTGAGGTGAATCTTATTTCTCAAGCTAGACTTTGAACTGTGGGTGATATATGCATTGTAGATCGATATATTATCATACAAGGAACAAGAGGTTTCTCTTCTTGTTAAGCTGGGCCGTGCTGAAGAAGGTGAAAAATTACACAAAGTGCTACTTTCCATGAATCCTGACAACTACACGTATATTATATGATCATTGATGAAGAAAAAGTCTTATTTTTACTTCTGAAGTTCTAGTTTCCTCGTGTAGTAGAAACTGACTGTACACTTTTGATGGCTAACGGAAAATGAGAAGAAGATTGCTTCAACTTGATGCCTACTTTATTCTGTAAATATATCACAGTGTTTTGTGTAAATTCTATCATAGAGAATATGAGAATTGTCATGTTGACTCTGGATTTAATCAATTGTATGTGCTTATGCATGTGTTATTCTTCAGCATGCACGGTGCTTTATTTTCCTTGTTGTCTTCCAACCACACTAGGTCCCCCTCCCCAACCCACAAAACCCGAACGCAAAAGAGAAAAATTGGAAACACGAATAATAGAATAGTGAATGCTATACTGTTATTCATAGCGTGCAGTGGTTTGAGTGACATCATTTGAGCATTCAAGACCATTTACTGAAGCTAAACAAATGCTTAGTGGTTGTAAGGTGGATGAGAAGTCTGGTACTCATACCATTAAAATAGGAAATGGAAATATTGAGAGGATATTTTTTGATACTCATATGGGCTAAATTTTAATTTGCAATAATGAACAGAAAGGTGAGCAAATTTCCTGTTTTATTTTTAGCTTATTGCTATATGATTAAGAAATCAGAACTTATGGCTTATGAAGTTGAGTTCTTTGCTTGTTAAAATCAAGGTTCAGATGTCCATCATTTTGCTTGATTTCTCTTGCATATTTAAGAAGTATTTTTGAGATTTTCTTGTTTTCTCGAAAGTGTAGATTATTGCTCTTCTAAGCACTACTTATCATTATTTCTAGATCCAAAGATACTTTAGGAGTTGCTGGATATGAATTTTGGTTCCAACTCAGGTTCTCAGAACCCTATTGTGTATCTGCCACATAAAAACCTTTGTGATGTGCATGAATGTGCTTTAAATTATGTTGTCAAGGAACTTGAGTTGAAAAAACAAGCTGAATTTGAAGCACAAGCAAAAGAGATGAAATTAAAGAAAGCCAAAGAAAGAGCATCTGATCCAGTGCTTAGGAAGGTAAAAGAGAGACTAAACAACCTGAAAGAAACTGTAAAAGAATTGTCATTTTTTTGAAATGTATTGAATTTTTAAACGCTTCAGAATTTTGATATGAATTTTTTATGAATATTGTTACATTTTGAAGTACAATTAATAATGATTATTGGAGTTGTTTGATATTGTCTTTTTCTATCTTATTACTGTACAAATAAGAAAAATTTAAAATTTAAAAAAAAATTGTAAAATGACATATGGCGATGGTCAAAAAATAAAGATATAAGCATAAACAACAAGCAAAAAAGTTACAAAAGGTTATTAGTAACATTTAAAAAATGTTGCGAAAAAAGTTATTTGCAACGTTCAAAAAACGTTGTAAAAAAATTATGGCAACACTCAAAAAAGTTACAAAAATGTTATGGCAACACTCAACAATTTTTGTAAAACGTTATTAACAACGTTCAAAAAATGTTGCGAAAAAGTTATTCGCAACGTTAAAAATACGTTGCAAAAAGATTATGTCAACACTCAAAAAACGTTGACGTATTCTTCTACGCTACGACAACATCAAGATTTGCAACATATTAAAAAAGTTGCAAAAGATTTTCGACAACGTTCTAAAAAGTTGTAAAAGACTATTTTTGTTGTAGTGCCACTGCACTCGGTGCCAAGGTGTTCAACTATTCACAATGCACATTATCATCAATGCTCCCAATTTGTTGGTCCCGGCTTATCTAGCTTGCCCAGATGCTCATGCACGACATAGAGTTCTTTCGAAGCATACTTGACGGAAAGGAACTCTCCTAGCTAGTAAGGGTCACTCGCATGTCCCACAACGTTATTCTCGCGCTCATAACTTCTTATAGGCATTTTAGCTCAATGCATGTCCATTGTCCAATGCCCTTAGTCAATGTCTCGCCAAGTAGGGTCATCTATTAGTTCGTGGGTAATTTCAAGCGCATTCATGCATACGCATTCCCTCTATATCGGAATCATGTCCCATTCACCCAACTATGCGGCATCATCCGGGATCACATTTCTAGCCAACGGATCCAGGCGACAAGACTAGAACACCAAGTCAATGCACATAAGTTAGCATATGAGGTTTTAAAGTTATTTTTTCGATAGCTCATTCGGCATAAAGGTGTTACCGTACCCTTCTCATAGCCCTCAGCATAGCAATGCTCTATCGATAACCTCATGCCCCTTTTAGGTGCCAATAAAGGCCACATAGTCCTAACGATGCCCGATGGGTTCCTGACACTATGAGGGTACTTTAGCGCTCCCTAGAGGTGCCTAAGTAGGACCTTAGGTGCCCCGTGCCCCCTTGGCCTCTAATAATTGTACATTTGTGCATACAACTAGCTCGCAAGTTGTCCCTTCGAGGATTGGACGCCTAGGGATGAACTGGCTGGCTACTTGCCAAGCATGTTCCTTTTATATTAAATTGAGTAACAATAAATCCAAATGACATGATTAAATGCCTTTTGGCCGAGGAATCTCAATTTTTATGACTCTCACCTTCAATAGCGAAGCTAACATCTTCATTGTCATCTTCACAAAGTTACAGCCTAACGGATACATGACCACTGGGTTACTATCCTCACAATGTTACTAAAATTACAACAATGTCATTGTCTGACGTTATTGCCGTTGTCCCCTACGTTCATAAAAAAACTAGGATTGTAATCCACCTTAGTGGGGAGCCAAAAACTAAGTTGCTAAGGTTCTTTACTCAATGCGCGAACGCGCTGCCACTAACCCTTGTCAAACCAGGATTGTCTGATCGTCCCCAAAGGCTATGGACATTAGCATCAAGCTAAGTAGTGATCCCTAGAAAGTAGTCCAATATTATGTGCGATTGGTTTTATAAGGTAACTTTTGTAGGCTTGTTTTGGGAGGTCTTTGCACGATTTTTGAGTTCTAAAATTAGACCTACCTATTCCAAAATCCTAGTGCTTCATGAAGGAACAATAATGGAGATAATAACATAACAATCTTGCAATGAAAGTTCATCCAATCTGGGTTTCTTGGAATTTAAGCAAAGAGGAAAAAAGAAGATAATTCAAGTTCAGGAGTTCGCGATTAATCTTCTATTTTTCTTCCATTATTTCAAATTCTGGTAATGTTTTACTATTCAAATTTGTGTTCATATAACTCGATGGTTATTAATATACTAGAATGAAGATGAAACCTAGATTTGAAATTTTAATTATTAAATTCTCATTTCTACATGAATAATTGTTGTTTTTGAATGATTGCTATTATTTTAACGTCTTCAATTACTTGAACACTGATTGAATTGTGGCCTACTTTATTTCAAACGTGTCAACAATATGTTTAGTGCTTCGTACAAATTGTCAGTAAAGCATGCTTCGTGTGATCAATATTTAAGTATTCCAAATTTTCACACATTTTTGCATATTCACATCCTTCAAAAATATCACAAGATTTACATGAAAATTTGTCTTAAATTTACTGGAGATTATTAAGCAATTCTAGAATTTATGGGGGATTGGAAATTTTTTGCATATTCACATCCTTCAAAAATATCACAAGATTTAGATGAAAAATTGTCTTAAACTTACTGGAGATTATTAAGCAAATCTAGAATTTATGGGGGATTGGAAAATTTGTTTGAATGTAGAATGCATTTTGAAATAATATATTGATGTATAATGTGTTTAAAAAATAAGAAAATATTTTGAGTTTGTATGTAATATTGTTAAGAGAGAAAAAAATATATTTAAAAAAAATGAGAATCAAATAAGAACTTTCCATGTTTGTCAACTTCCATTCAAAAAAGCGAGCAAATAAAGAAAAAAAGCCCAAATGAGTTTCCAGTAAACCTCTAGATGGAGGAGAAAACACAAAATAAGATTTAATTGTATTATTTTGTTCAATTTCTTTTATTTTTCTTGCAATTTAATCACAAAATCATCAATGTAAGATAATACTATGAAGACATAGATACTTCAACAAGATTGGAAGCACTTTGGTAAGAGAACATTGTTTTCTCTCTCTTTCCTTGTTTGAAAATGTGAAGATAAATTTCTATGAATTAGTTTTATGTTTTACAAATAAGCCAACCTAATCAGTCTCACCATGAAGACTACATTATTTCAGTAAATTCATATTCAGAAGTCAATACCCATTGATATTGTTCGATTTGTCTTTCAAAATCACAAGGATGTAGGTACTCAAGTCCAAGCACAAAGAGATCAACAGCTCATATTCTCATGTCAGGTTCTGGCTCACGATTCACAAACCATTGGTTTGAACTCGAACAACCCGGTTCGGTGCTCACAGTCTTACCCTGCAGCAGTGGAGGAGTATACGACATGATTAGGTAGACAGCACTAAAGGCGTGCCAAGAGCAACGTGCATCGCCACCTTCTTCATTGCCTTGCCCGTACAAGCTCAAATTTCCCCGTCCAATTTCCCCATTACAATAAGTTCCTCCAAAAGTAACCCCCGGAAAGTTCTCCAGAAAAGGCGAGCTGTCAATACCATGTTGTCCAAAAAACGAGTCACCTCGACCACAGCAAGAGAAGACAATGCCACCAAAGACTTCCCTTTTCTTACCATTAGTGACACTGCCACCAACAGAGTCATCCGTGTAGTTACGACTATCTAGCTTCAAATGTCTGAGTTTATCAGAGACTTCATTGCAAGAAGATAATGCAGCTTTAGAATCCGAGAGGTAAAAGCGAAATAGATCTCCAGATTTAATGCCGTCAGATTTGACAAATAGATACTCTTCATTTCCACTGACAAACAAGAGAACATATACTCATTTCTTGCACTGGTTATAAAGGAAAGAAAAATTATATAGCTTAGCATCTTCGAGTTGATGTAGCCATATGCTAATCAAAAATGCGAAAAAAGATATATGAAAGGACTTGGCATTTTATTTTCAAACAATTTTAAATATTTTAACCAGCTAATTTGTCATCATACAGACAATGTAGATTGATCGCAAAGTTCACCTTTTAGGCATCATATCAATTGACCATAACATGCTAAAAAGTTTATTAAATAAGCTTTAATAATGTAAAACTGAAATAGCATAAAAATATTAAGTATCAAATATTATCAACACTAGCTTTAGTTTATTTCAACTAGTTGATGGAGAGGTACAAAAGAGAACATTCTCATCCACCAAATTGTCTTGGCTTTACTTCAAAACCAGGAATTTGCGGTAACTAATTTTTCTTTAGCATACCAGATATTGGAAAATGCACAAGTAATCCTAAAAAGTATTCCCCCTGAGAAAAATGTCACCTTATTAGTTATTACATGCAGGCACAACGTTTTTCCTTTTAATGTGGTATATGTGGGTGCATGCTTTCTAGATCTTATTATTACTTTGTATAATGTCAACAGGGCAAGCAAATTAGATGTTTGACTACCGAAATTGGGCTCACAGAAATTTGTTTCAGATACATTCTTTTAATAGATACACTTATTGTGTGTAGAGAGCGAGAGCAATCTTCTTAACAGGTTGTTCTCATATACTCCATCATACTTCCCCACAAACACTGACATTTCATAAATCACTTGATCTAATCCCAGACCAATATTGAGCAGGCTACCTAAACTTATATTTTGATGTTTCAAATGGTTTGTATACGATATTTATTGACAATCACTACCAATTCATAATTCAGTGTCCAATTCCTTGTGTGACTATAGTGAATATCAAGAAAAGAGAACCTGAGCAAGGGCAACTTACCCCAAAACTTCATGGAATTCATGAAATGTTATTCGTCTTACTTTTTCCAGCCCAACCGAGCACCTCCTTCTTTTCGTTACTCCTAGGTAGAAAACAGGAAATTGAATACGATCTCCGAGCTGTTGTGAATTACAGCTATTAGAAAAAACTGAAAGAATATTACAGCAACTCTATCTGAAAAAATAGTGCAGAATACAGACTTTTGACTACTCAATAATAAATGGGACAAAAAAGATGGTGATTACTTGTTTAAATTTAAAACATCTATATGGTAATGAGTGATTGGCAATTACTGTCACCTGATTCAATGCATTGGCGGATTATTACAAAATTTGCTCTACCACTAACACGTCAAGCTACAAGTTCTTCCACTAATACAAAAAACATGCCAACCACTTCCATTAAATGAAACCACATTTACTTCGCCTGGTTAGAGTAACTACCGATTGTGTAAAGTTTGAATGTTGATACCTCATCATAGATCTCGTCTAAAATACTTTGGCCATCAAGATCTTCATGAAGTGTATCTCTGATGGCGGTAAGCCATGTTGAAGTTTTCTTGCATTTAACAGATACTGCCTTGTATGTGGAACCAAGTGGTGATAGGCCAGTTGATATCATGACATGAAATTTAGTTTCCCCTATACCTGCAGATTGACATGTAGCCAGAATAGGAGGTGTTGGTATTAATTAACTCAACAAAGAATAAAGAAAGAACACTTTACCTAGTGGCACATAACACTTTCTTGACAGCTGACATATTAACAATTTCAATTATGTGGTATTTAACATTAAATGTTGCTTTTAGGGATGAAGTGAAGAATAAACTCACCCGGAGGCTTGTTCCTTTCGTTCGCAAATAGAAGAGCAACTGCGGGAACCCTGGTGGTATAGCTTCTGTCATCACTTCTATATAAGAATTCACTACCCCCATCACCCACAATGACACTGTCCAAGGAAAAGGCATAATCTGCAAACAAGAAGCAAAGAACAGCAAAAAATATACATCTCAAATTCTTATAAAACCTCAAAGACAAAAGTGCAGGTTCGGCTGTTTATAATAGTCAGCAAGTACCAAGTACTGATCCTATATTTCACTTTCTTGAACATTTTAACATATCTGTGGATGTAATTTCGTTACTCACCCAACTTTTGAAGCACAGGTTTGATGTCAGTTGCTCGGTCCTAGCACATCATTGATTCCCATGTAAGAAACAAATTCGTGGAAGAAAAAAATTTCGAAGATAAAGTACATAAATGCTTCTTAAAATTTATAAGAAGTTCGCATTGCCCCTCGACTAGATATTTCTCAACTTGTCTTCAACTATTGAAGTGCTTTAGCCCGTCCTTTGGTCCTTTTGTGAAAGACGGATGAAAGTACTCAATAAGTTGTAAAAACGATTTGGTGTCCACTTTTGTCAGTGAACTACACAAGAGAAGGTTGTTAAAGCCAAGTTGAGAGTGAAAGGAAAACTAAATTTAAGAGGCCGGGGTTTAGAAATTTGGGAAAAAGTTAGTATGGATGACAAAATAATATAAGCATGTGTGAGTTTTATCAGGTCAAGACAAACCAGGTGAATTTACAATAGCCAGCAGAACAAGTTATATAAAAGAGTATCAACTCACAGAAAACAACAAGATTCCAGAAGGAGAAGCGTGCCCTGAAACAGAAGAGGTGTATTCCTTGATACTGATCACAAATTCATCAATAAGAAGCCTTCGAGGATCCTGATATTGACATTTGACAACCATTTCAATTTAAATAATGCCAAAAGTAAAATATCGAAATTACTCTTTGCTTACTAGCTCAATGAGAAATTAGAAATTATAATTTTTAAACATTAAAATAATAAAGAGAGCTATCATGGAACCTGATGCAAACATGTAAATTTCTGAGCAATTATAGACTTTAAAATGAAAATCAATTGATGAAGCAAACAAAACCCATTTTTCCCCCACCTATATATATTAGATTTACCTTCTTTTCAAATAACAAAGGGATTATACTGGCCTTTAATCCTGGTAAAAAACCAACTGTCAATATGATGCCTCGGTTCACATACTCATTTTGCGATACCCCAGCAAGATCTTCCTCCTCTGTTACTTCCCATTGAACCTACATAAATAACAAGTTACATGAGTTTTTTTCTCTTTCCGAGAAAAAAGAAACACATAATTCAATCTCCCTAATTGGAGATTAAAGGGAACAACAAAAATATGTCCATAATCATATGCTTCAATGTGCCTGAGAAGTGTGCAATCACCAAAGCACACGGTATTATGGAATTACAAGGAACCTTGTGGTTCAAAATTTGAAGCTTGTTTGCATGACATTATCATTTGAAAATTACCATGATCATCAGAGATTACCTCTCTAAACTCATCTGTAAGTGAATCCCTCCCAATAATCCCCTCTGATACATTGACAACTACAGGTATGTGGAAACCGAAATTTCCATTAATCTGCATAAGATCAACTTTACCAAGTAACTGGCTTGCAATGAATTGAAAATCGCATGCATACACACAGATGCATGGAGAGAGGTGAATCATACTAATTGGTGAGCTTGTCGCAAGCTAAACGAGGGGCCAATAGATGCCAGGACAAAATGGGGCCGTGTGGGCTTAGATAAAACTTTATCCACAACTTCACTCACAGCATCCTACAATTATCAGCACACGAATTAAATGAAGAATCAAGATAAGATTGGGACAAAATAAATGATGAAAATGAAAAATGAATATTATGCCGTCTGCTTGAATTGAATGCCGTGCCTAAAATTTTAGTCATTTTACTGTGATATATGGTACTTTCTTTGAAGGAACATGTAATATTAATGATAGCAATCAGAGTATAACATGACAAATAAACTTCCCGAAAAACTACAAAAATGTGAAGGCTCTTGAACTAACACTACTAATTTGAAAATAAATATCTTCAGTCATCTGATGATAATTGTGGAACAATCATCAAGTTCTTACATTTCGTATACGTCAAAACTAATAATTTAAATGTATTGAAGTCATGCTCAAAACTATACTTAATAATGCTAACACACTAGCACATTTTGCCCCTCCCCCCCTTTAAAAGCATACATTTTTCGACACATGCTGTCCAGAAAAGTATGCTTTTAAGCAGAGGAAAACATGATACTCAGTTAAAACTCGCGAGAATTGGACTTCCTCGAGTAATTAGGCTCCAGTGAAAAAATAACGAAATAAGGAAAAACCTATGAAAACTGTTTGCTAATTTTTCAATTAAAAAATTAGCTTATTTCCCAGAGTCCACATACATCCCACCTCCCAAAACACTATCAGCACAAGAATTTTAGCATTCAAATTACTAATTACATACCTCGAGTAAAGGGTTGAAAGAAATGGCCGATGAAAGTTTAGGGGAAGAAAAGAGAATCCGATTACAAATAGAGTTCCAGGAGCGGCTAACGCACGCCGCCGATGCGAAGGATTGTGCCGGCAGCCGGCATAGTACATTCTGAATTAGGTCCTCTCCTATATCGTCGATGCTGAGGCTCGATTTTAGCATTTTTTTCAGTGATCGAAGGGACTGTGTCTTCATGGAATCGTCTCTCTCAGTTCATCTTTTTTCTGTAATTTGCACAAATTTGTTTTGGGGTTTGTTTCGGAGGAGGGCATTGAAATGTGAAAGTCGCAGTTTTGCAGTATTGCAACTTTTTATGTTTCTTTTATTGAAATTTCAATTTGACGTGCATTAGATGCAGATTATTGGGGGAAAAAATGTATTTTGAAATAGTAAATTGATGAAAAATGTGTGATTAAAAAAGAAAGAAAAGTTATTGATGTGATTGAAAATATTATTTTATTGAAAAATGTAAGGTTCAAAATGAGCAGAATAATAATGAAAATGGTTTTCAAACAGAGCCTAACGATCGAGTATTTCTATGGAAAAAATACATAACTATCAAATTGTAAAGATACATTTTCAAAATTAACAAATTTTTAAATTTTTTTTTCAAAAATAAAATGATTTAATTAAATAGCTTAAGATCACAATAATATATAATTTATGATCATAATTATGTACTAGTCGCTAATCACAAAACGTCACAAGACATAGAATGTGTCACAATTATATATATAGTCACAAATTATATATTTTTATAGGTCACAACTTATCTCTTGATTATAAATTATCAAAATTGATCATAATTTATTTATCAGTCACAAATTATCAAATAAATTAATCACAATTATCCAATTAGCTAGTCACAAATTACTTTTCATCTCCCCCACCTCACGCACCCCACTCCACCACCATCGACACCTTCCAAAATGCAACGGTTGCCTCATATCCACAATCCACCACCATTTCCAATGTACCACTACTACAACCAACGCATCGTTACCACCTACACCACAACCCACCACCATCACCACCTCCTTCAATCCACCAACTCCACAACCATCAACACCATCTGTAGTGTCGTCTTTACAATAATCACCACCACATTCACATTCACATCAAATCCAAAACCAGCACCACCACCACATTCACCATAAATTCATAACAAAATCCCAGACTGCAACATTGGACCACAATTGCCAACCGATTCCTTATGTGGCTACCTCCAAAACACACTGCCCAAATTTCGTCTCACCTCGCAACTGCCAATTGATCACATATCAATAACGTAGAGTTTGAATTTTCCTGTAAATAGATAGATCCACGTCTGGCCAACGGTGGCAATGTCAACGAGGAAGATGGCATTGTCGTACTGTAACTCCTCAATCATGTGTGTGGATGGTGATAGATATGGGGAGTGCAAACATTATTGGAGAAGGTTTAGAGAGAATGGTGGAGACATAAATGAGATATAAATTTTTTAATACGTTTTATACCTAATTATTGAAAGAAAAATACAAACATCTGATTATTGAAATTGATATTTAAAATGTAGAGTTTAGGGGTACTTTTTTTCTATTTCTATTGATAGGCCCGGATCTATTGATTTGCTTGGGTCGACATTCAATCATTTCGATTTGAATTATCAAAAAAAAAAAAAGTTTACGTTTATATATATATAAGTCAATTTTTTTCCCTCAAAACATGAATTAGGATACAAATAACGAGAGAATGTCCAATTAAGCATCTTCCTAATCCTAAATGGAACGGAGCACATAAGAATTCATGCATAAACGTAGTATCTATTTGGATACACTCAAATGACCTCTCCAAAATGTATATAACCCCATTTCGATCAGGAATGAACACTCATTGAATCGACTCAATGGCCAGATTATAAGTTCATAACCTTAATTTATTCCTTGGACAACTTTTACTACGCCACTAAGACATTTTGAATGATTAGTCATATCTTTTGGATTAAAAAATACTCCCTCTATTTTTCAAAAAAAAAAAAGAAGGATAGTATTTTTAATTCTTTTTCATTTATTTGTGTATATATAGATGATATCTTGGTACATAGTAAAAATCAGAAAGAACATATGAAGCATTTAGAAATAGTTTTAAATAAGTTTATAGAAAACGGTTTAATTATAAGTAAAAAGAAAATGGAAATAAATAAACAAAAAAATTGAACTTTTAGGAATAAATTTAGGAGAATGAAAAATCTAGTTGCAACCACATATAGTACAAATAATTTTACAATTTTTAGATAAAATAAAAGAAACTAAAAAATTACAAGCCTTTTTAAGAATTTTGAATTATGGTAAACATTTTATTAAAGATTTAGGAAAGAGTGTAGGACCACTGTATAGTAAGTTATCTAGTAAATGACAAATATTTTAATCGGTCAGATATAGAACTAGTTAAAAATATAAAAGAAGTTAAAAATTTACCATTATTAAAATTACCGTTAGATAGTGAATATAAAATAATAGAAACATATGGATGTGAACTAGAATGGAGAAGAATTTTATATTCCAAACCAAATAAATATAGTGATAAAAGGAAGAAAAGATTTGTAGGTGCATAGTGGAAAATATAAGATAAAAGGAAAATACTTAATAGTTTAGACTATAAAATAATGGACATCATACATGGTATAGAAAGCTATACATTATTTTTAAATACCGAGTTTACAATTAGAAAAGATTGTGAAGTTATAGTAAAATTTATTTAAAAGACAAATTTTGATAAAATAAGACATAAAATATGGTTAAAATTATATGAGATATTAACCAGTTTTATAATTAATAGAGAACACATAGATGGATAGAATAATATTTGGCTGATAATTTAATTAGACAAGTATTTATTNTTGGCTCATAATTTAAAAGGACAAGTTATTAATTTTTTAACCCATTATTTTCATGGTGCAGATGGATCAAAGGATGATAAACTTTGGAAATGTCACTCTAATAGTGGCCCGACAAGGATTTAATCTCAGATTCAAAGGAAATAATTTAGAAAGATTACTAGAAAAGGAGCGTTGTCTACAGATAATCTCTTGATGACACGTGATTGTAAACAAAAATTGGATAGCATTAATGATTTAGCTAACCATTTTAGACAGATTCACAATCAAGTAGAAAGCAGAAATTTTAATTTCTTTGCAGTAATTAAAGGTAGAAAGTCTGATATATATAATTATTGATCAAAAAAGTATTGCAACAAGTAGTGGTGGCTCGACTCGAAACTTACCCGCACGAGCCGAGCCCTCGGCTCGTTGGTTTTTGGCGAGCTCGGCTCATGCACGAGCTCGCTAAAAACGAGGCAGCTAGGTGAGCGAGCTTAAGCTCGGCTCGTCGGATAGTCTTTATTTTTTTTTCTTTTTTTCATACTCTAAACCTAATATATATATATATATACACACACACACACACACACATTATGTAAACGTTATTTTAAATATACATTTTTCAAAACAATTTTATTATATAAAATAAAAAAAATAAAAAAAAAGATAAATCGTCCTACT
>CAIGRB010004811.1:30306-44933 GCA_903798255.1 Fraxinus quadrangulata | reverse complement strand
CTATTGCCATTTAATTCAATTCTTAATTCGTAATCTAGTAAATTCATACATTCAAGACAATCGATAATTCATTATAATTCAATATTCTTTTCCAAAATATATTAAACATATATTTAACAAGGCCCGATCCTATTCTTAGTTCGAATTCATATGAAAAACATGCATTGATTCACATGATTTATCACACATGATTGTAGGGATGAGCGTGGGTTAGGTTGGGTCGGTTTTTGCCCCAACCCAAATCCAACCCAACATTGTCGGTTTGTTCGAAATCCAATCCAACCCAATCCAATCCATGTAAATGTTAAAATCCAACCCAACACAATTATGTGTCGGTCGGGTTGGGTTGTTCGGTTTGTATCGATAATTTCTATTAATAGACAATGTGGGGATAAAAATCAACACTCCAATGAAATGGTAGAACAATAAAGTTCATTTTGATATAACATCCATTAGTGTACTAGGCATAAGGTATTGTGATTTGTGCACGTGTAATATCATGAAAACTGAAAATCTAAGTTAAAGACAGAAATCATTCATACACAATTTAGTGCCCATCTCCAAATCATCGAAGACTCGCAAAAATCATAGAACCGATCCCTGTTTTTGAAGCCAATGTGATATTCCAACTACAGACGGTTAAAAAAATAAGAACTTCATTCTCCACAGATATATTCATAACAGTTGAAAAAGTTCTAAACGAGGCTATTTAAAACGTGAGATATACTGAAAGCAATTGACTAGACAGTAGACATAGTATTCCATGCATAAGAACTATGCCCACACCCTTGAGCAGCTGAGCTGAAGAAGTAGCACCACTGTCCATTTGCTTGCAGTCCCGACTGAAATTCTCACCAAGGAATGGCCCGAATGTCCCATACATCCATATCTGCCAGCATATTGCACAAAATTCTAAATATACCAAAAGCATTCCAAAAAAAATGAATGGCTAGAAGCATTCCATTAAAGCAAAACATAGACATGTAGCAAGTTGCAATCAAAAAGAGAGAACTTCAATTAAGTATAGAGAAAAACAAAAGCTTCTTGAGTAAAGTTTCAGGGAATTTAAATTTCAAGCAAAAGCAAAAGCTTCATTAAGTATGCTCCTCCATTAGCTTAACTCTTCAGGGAATTAAAATTTTAGTACCGCGCCTTTTCTCCTTGACCCAAAAGAAATTTAAAAAGAATAAAGGAAAAGGTGTCCTCAGCAAAATAAGATAATCAAAAGAAAAGCCTAATTCAATTTTCATATCTTCATCCATACATGTTAAAACTTCTGAAACTCAAAATCAGCACATGAATGCACTACAAAGGCACAGCAAATATTTCCAATTTATGCATAACCAACCTATCTACATCGTATCGCTGCTAATGTTATATTGGATAAAAACACAAAAAAGGGAACTGAGTAGTAATCCTTTTCTTCTCTACGAGTAATGAAAGGCAAATGATTATTAGTATGTTGCGTAAGGATTAAACAAGAATTGGTCAAAATTAAGAGTTGAAGGAGACAGAGACCCAAATTCACTTCCCCAGCCTCCAAAAACAGAAGGTAAAGAAATGAACTAGGAAAAAAAAGAGAAATATGTCGAAAGAAATGAAGAAATTACTACTCAGAATATCTCGGTCGGTGATTTGAGAGAAATTTGATATGTTGATTTGACCCTACCACCCAACCCAATAACCGAAATCCACCTAAAAAAAGCAAAAAATCGACCCAAACCGATCGATTTGGGTCGGGTCGGGTCGGGTCGGGCGGTTTACTCAGGTTGGTTTGGATTTTGCCCACTCCTACATGATTGCACATGTCAGATATTATTCCTAATACATATGGCCCAAATGTTGATTTTGCCACGTTCTAAACTTATTGCGAGTATTCATACACTACAACAAGCAACTTACTATCTAATTGGTGATCAAACAATTAAATAATTCAATAGAAATGCGAAACCAATCAAGAAATACTAAATTAATTGTCTTTAATTAAAATAAACAAATAATAAGGTTCATTATTCATTCAATAGAATGAAAAATTTAGCCTAACATTCTTATAATTAAATTACATAAGAATAATTGGAAAAAAATCACCCGGAAATAAGAGATATGGAAGAAGTAGGAAAATTCACGTTCTTAACTCAAATCTTCAAATTGGGCTATGAATCTTCAAAATTCTTGTATAATTTGCCTTGAATTGATGTATAGACTTGTTCTTGGCCTCCAAAATATGTAGAATATGATGAAATTTAGGTTAAATGGAGGTCTTACATCGTTCTGGTCGAGTTTGATAGTTAAAGGATGTCAAAAAGATTGCATTGAATTGTTACAAAAACAAAAATAAGAAAAATTGATTTTTCCCCTTTTTGTATTGAAGTGCGCACGTAAGCATATCTAGGGCGCATGCCTGGCTAGTTTGGGAAGCCTCAGGCACGACATTTTTGGTTGAGGCGCGAGCCTCGCCAAATTTTCGACAACTGAACGATTCTCAGTATTTTTGTTATAACTTTCTCTCCCGATATCTGATTGAGGTGGTTCAAAGTGCATTTGAACACTAACTCAGAGGGCTAAAAATCTTCCAGAATTATAATTTTTTCAATTCGAACATTTCCTATGTCAAAGATGGGTCTCAAATTTGGACTCAAAATTGGAAATATAAATTTTTTGACTGAAAGTTGATATGTGATAGTACTTGGACTATATTTCATCCATTTGGCCTCTTTCCTCATCCAATTTATGCCTAATACTCTCAAATCTTCATCGTCAGGTTCGACATAACTTTTGAGTATTTACATTTCAGTCCCCAAACTTTGTATTTGATACAATTGAGCCATTTTCCGCTATCTTTGCATTCTTTTCTCCAAATCTTCATCAAATATTGAGTTTTACCTACAAAATGAAATATAACACAAGTTAGGTAGAATTATATCCAAAGAACAGTAAAACATCATCATTTAGGACCTCGAATAAATGTAGAAACTACACTTATCATACTCCCAAACTTGATCATTTGTCTGTCCTCTAACAAAACTAAAACCGAACAAACATACAAACACACAATGTTCATTACCTAATTGGTGGTCAATCAATCAAGTAAAGTAAAAAAAATTAGTTAGCTAACTTAATTTTTTATCTCAGGATTGAAATCATAATATCATATCTATGAACAGCTTCAAAATGACAATACATAAATTAAAATCTACTTTTCCAATGTAAAATCAACATGTGTATGCATGTGTGTGAAAAATTAAGAATAGCATTATGAATTCATGAGTTGTTTCAATTCTCGACCCTCATGGTCAAATATTTTTTTTATCACTTGTAGGATTCACGCACCCCCAAACTTATTATTTTCTCTCTTTTCAAGTGTGTGAACTAATGTTGAATTTTATACTATCCCAACCTCTCTAATTTAAGTAAATCTCCCTAATTGCAAGTTAATATATCAATATATAAGGATTCTCCATTAAGTATGATTGATTCAATTTTTAGGACTTAATTAAGTTAACAATCTTTTATCAAAAGTCAAGTTTTCTTAAACAAGTGTTGAGACTTAATCAAGGCATTTGGTATGTCTTCTGTTTCATGCACCTGCTTTTTTTCTATAGTTTTTTCTCTCAATTTTTTTTTCAATACTTTTTTTCTTTATTTGCAGCATTCTCTTCCTTAAGCTTTTTAAATGACCCATGTAACAAGTTTTAGGTCGATGACTCCCAATTCAGTTGACTTTAGGGCAAGCACCCTTATAGGCTTAATAACTCGAGTTATAAAGGTTACGAATAGAGATTTTCAAATAAAATGTGTTTTTATACCTTGATTAGTGCAATGTTCCTCATTAAACACATATTCAAGTAAAACGACCTCTAATTTGAGATTTTTACCCAATTGCATCATCTTGACCTTAGACAATCCACACAAGATTTTTAATTTCAAACATGAATCCCCATTTATCTTAAGACCTTCCTACAACAGTGAAATCCTCCAAACTATTATAAATTTGGTCTAAGAATAAATTTAGTGGTTTTGGATTTAGCATCTATGGTCCACTATTTCAACCTATCCAATTATGAAATCAACTCATTTCTATACAATGCTTAATTTAATTCACGTGCTCAATATAAATCAAATTTTACATGAAAATACAAAAATTAATCTAAACATGTAATTTATTCACCATTCATATATCAATTAACAGTTCAATATATTTTTTAAGTCAACTAACTCATACAAGATAAAAAGAAAATATTTTAAATTTTTTTAAAATTTTCAATTTTTTATCTAAACTAATCCAATAAAAACACATAAACATAAGAATGACACAAACACACCAAAAACAAAAAATGAAAACAAAAACAAAAAAATAAAATAAAATGAAAAATTATATTTTACACCTCCAAACTTAAACAAGACATTGTCCTCAATATCTTAAATCTTCATATAAAAGGGTAGGGAAGAAAATGAAGAAAAAGACTCCCTTGATTTGGCTTATAATCCAATGACTAACTTTTTATTGATCTCGTTAGCTCCTTAGTCTTGGTTAGTTTACATGTTCCGTGACATCATATTCCTGTGCAATACAGTCAAATAAAGCATTAAGATAAAAAAACTGGAACAAGTTTTACTTAACTCTAACATCTAATAAACAATTAACATATTGAAGATCTAAGGGGAAACGTGGTATGGATGATGAGTCCCTAAAATCGAATAATAAAAAAAACTAATCTAAATTATCCTATTACTAGAAAGCATAATAAATAAAAAGGGAAAAAAATTGGATTGCCTCCCAATAAGCGCTTTGTTTAAAATCCTTAGCTTGACTTTGTTGTTTCGACATCATGGAATTCTAAAGAACGTTTTTGATGCCTTGTTCAGTTTGCTTCTTCTGACTTTGCCCTACTCTTTATTGCTTCTACAAATTTTAACACTACTCTTTCCAATGTGATATGATATGCCTATCTCCTCCAATTTGAATTCAACTACTTGCATTTCTTTCTTCTCTTTGGGCTTAATTATGAATTTAATGATAGGGTAATCAATAAAGTCGACAGAATGTGGGTTAACGTCTGCTTCATTAATTGTCTCCTCTTCGTTTTGTTCTTTTGTAATTGATCTTTCATCATTTCTGTTCTCGTCTTTCATAATTGATATCTCCTCGGGTTGAATGGCTGATTCACAATTTAAATCCACAGGTAATGTAAACTCTTTTCTTTCAAAATTTTCGAGTGGATCATATCACCACCTTTTAAATTCATACCAAAATATGCCATCTCCCATACACTGTTTTTTTTATCCAACTTGGCAAGATCAGTGTAGTATTTTGCAATTGCCTCCTCGTTCAACATGGAAGGACCAAATTTCATAAACGTGTCGGAAGGGATACACTCACCCATAGGCATGTAGCTTTCAATAGGTGTCAATAGCGAGTCTCCGACATCTTAAATATTGTTTAAACCGCAAGAGTTTGAGCAGAAATGGTTCAGTGCATGTATTCATGCAGTAACCAGTATAGTGCACCCGAGAGCAGAATTCACAATATATATCTTCTTCCTCGTCGTCCATATCGAGATGATTTATTGCAAAAATCTTTTTACCATGCCAGCGTCAGAAACATAGATGCATTGCTGAACGGCACCTGGATAGAATATCAAATAAGAGAGATTGGGTTGGGTAGCCAAAAATCAATAATATAAATAAATAAAATAAAAATCAAATTTAATATAAACTACTAAACTAAAATTAAATCCATTATTATCTGAAAATAGCGCCAAAAACTTGTTCGGATGAAACCCGCAAATATACGAGATCGTTGTACAAGTAATAAGATTTGTGAGTTAAGAGCATCGTTCCCACGAGAAATAATATCTAATTTGTAGTTTAATAGCTACTATTAAATTCGAAGTGTGGTGATATCAAAAGAGATAGTTTATATGTAATTTATATTAATCATAAACTAACAAAACAAATGTAGTATTTATTTAATATGTTAATGTTCGTATTGAAATTGTGAATCTTTCTATTGCCATTTAATACAATTCTTAATTCGTAATATAGTAAATTCATGCATTCAAGACAATCGATAATCTACTGTTATTCAATATTCTTTTCCAAGATATATTAAACATATGTTTAACACGATTCGATTATATTCTTAGTCCAAATTCATATAAAAAAACATATATTGATTCACAAAATTTATCACACATGATTGCACATGCCATAAATATTATTCCTAATACATATTACCTATGTGTTGATTTTGTCGCGTTCTAGACTTATTGTGAGTATTCCTACACACTATAATAGTAACTTAATATATAATTGGTGATCAAGCAATCAAATAGTTCAATGAAAATGCGAAATCAATTAAGAAAATCAAGAAATACTAAATTAATTGTCTTGAATTAAAATAAACAATAATATAGTTCGTCATTCATCCAATATAATGAAAAATTTAGCCTAACATTCTTATAATTAAATTACATAAGAATAATTGAAAAAAATCACCTGAAAAGAAGAGAGATGGAAGAAGTAGGAAAAATCCACGTTCTTGACTCAAATCTTCAAATCGGGCTATGAATCTTCAAAATCCTTGTATGATTTACCTTGAATTGATGTATAGACTTGTTCTTTGTCTCCAAAATATGTAGAATATGATGAAATTTAGGTTCAATTGAGGTCTCCCATCATTCTGGTCGAGTTTGGTATTTAAAGGATGCCAAAAGATTGCACTGAATTGTTATTACAACAAAAATAAGGAAAATCGATTTTTTTCCCTTTTTGTACTGAGGCATGGGCCTGGCTGGTTTGGGAAACCTCACTTTCGACTTTTTTGGTTGGGGCGCGCGCCTCACCAAATTTTTGGCAGTTGAACAGCTTTCAATATTTTTATCATAACTTTCTCTCTCAATATATGATTGATGTGATTCAAAGTGTATTGGAAAGCTAACTCGGAGGGCTATAAATCTTGCATAATTTTTCCAATTCGAACATTTCCTATGCCAAAAATGAATCTCAAACTGAGACTGAAAATCGAAAGCATAACTTTTTCGGCTGGAAGTTGATATGTGATAGTACTTAGACTATATTTCATCCTTTTGGTATCTTTCCTCATCCAATTGATACCTAACACTCTCAAATCTTTAACGTTAGATTCGACGTAACTTTTGAGTATTTACATTTCAGTCCCCGAACTTTATATTTGATACAATTGAGTTCTTTTTAACTATCTTTGCATTCTTTTCCCAAATTTTCATCAAACGTTGAGTTTTACCTACAAAATAAAATATAAGACAAGTTAGGTAGTATTTTATCCAAAGACAGTAAAACATCATAATTTAGGACTTCGAATAAGTATCGAAACTACACTTATCAATGGATAATATGTTGTTAAAAAATAAGGAAAATTTTTATGTTTGCGTGTAATATTATTTTTTTAAAGAATGTATGGTCGAAATAGGGTCAAATAACTGTTCAAGAAACCATTTTAATGGAAAAAATGTGGCTCATAAAATAAACATTACATCATCTATCAATGCAGACATTGATGCACTTATAAAACAAGTAAAAATCTTGGTGAAAGCACATGCGCAAAAGGTGAATGCCGTAAATATGACATCGACTTGTGAAACTTGTGGGGTCTAATAATTATAATTAGGAGTGTATAGTGTTGGCATCTCTACAAAAGCATGTCAATTATGTGCAGAATAATCCATGCCAGCAATATAATCCATTCTTGCAAACAAATAATTTAGGATAGAAGAAACACCCAAATTTTAGGTGGACTAATAACAAAAATAGTGGCAATCCCATGAACTTTTAATACGAGAGAACATAAAGTTTGGGAGGGATGTTTTGGCAAACATACAACAGACTGATAAAATACTTCAGTAAGGTGAAATATCATTGAAATCAGCAGTCCTCTACAAAAAATCTAGAGATTCAAATTGGCCAGGTAGCCTTGCTTATTAGATAGACCACATGATACCTTGCCTAGCAATACTAAAACCAATCCACGGAGGCACGTGAACGCCATTAATATTCACGAGATTAATCAGAAAACGAGCTCAAAAACTTCTAGGACTAAAGCACCAATTCCAATTAAAGTTTACTTCTACCCATTCCTTTTTCCCAAAGGTGTTCTGGCTCAAATGCCCCTTTACCTCAAGTTCACAAAGGAGATGATGTCTTGAAAGAGGAATCTTTAAGAAGTTTGAGATAGTAGCATTGACAAAGAAGTGCAGTGCAATTTTGTTGAACAAGCTACCGCCAAAGCTCAAAGATCTAGGGAGTTTTTTTTTTTTTTTAATATTATTGGTAACATGACATTTGATAGAACATTGTGTGATTTTGGGACCATTATTAATTTAATGCCTCTGTCTATTTATAGAAAACTATAGTTGAGAGATCCTAAACCGACCAAGGTCTCACTTCAGTTGGTAGATTGTTCTATAAAGTATCTATTTGGTATTGTTGGAGATGTATTAATAGAAGTGTATAACCTCTTATTTCAAGCTGACTTCTTGATTCTAGTCATAGAAGAGGATTGACAAATGTTGCTCATACTTAGTCGACATTTTCATGACACTGGAGGAGTTTTGATTGATGTTAAGAAACAAGATGTGATCTTAAGGATGCAAGAATAACAAACGACTTTCCATGTTTTGCAACCAATTAATCAATCATCTCAATTTGAAAATTGTTTTGAAGTAAAAAAAGTGATACAAATTGGTGGTGAGGTTTCCAAGAATGAGGTACAGTCTGGTAGATAGGTTGGTGCATCGTTCGATGAAAAAGGGCATGAAAAAGTGCAGAAGGAAAATAAAGAAGTTTGCAAAGCTGGCATTTGTAAGCAATGCAAGGGTTCCACAGCCTGTTTCAAGCCATCTTGAAAACATTGTTGCAAACAGTCAAGCTAACGACTTTAAACAAGAGCTTGGTAGGAGGCAATCCATCTAGTAGCATTTTTCTTGCCTTCTTTGCTTTAATTTAAGCCATATTGCATTTAGAGTAGGCTTTCATTTGCACTAAGGGGAAAAGATCAAAATTTTAGGATGTAATGGTATGAGTCTGAGTCTAGAGTCCATACTTAGGTTGCACAAGTTGTTGTCCTAACAGATTCAAAAATATCACATTTTACACATCATTCCTCACCTTCTTGAAATCACTTGATAGGGTCATCGTAGTTGAGGTCGTCGTTGTCCAATACCAAAATTGCTTGCAAGCATCTTGTGGTTCTAGATACATGCATGTACTGTGTAAATTTTGGATTTTCAAATCAATATGAAAAGTACTAAGGTTCAAGAATTCACCATACCCTCAATTCTAACATGAATCAAATTCTAACAACAATTGATTCCAAGTAACCAACTAAATTCCTCTAAATTAAATGTTAATCTCTCTTGAGTAAAATCGATTCTACTTAATTAACTCAAGTATATCCCCATGTGAATCATAATTGTTCCTTAATTAAGCGCATTCAATTTCAAAGAATTCAAATTTTTTTTTTCAATTGAAGACTGCAAAAATAGCAAAAGTATATCTCTATCTTTCAATTGATTCCTGATTTTTACGACGTGGTCTAAACAAATAACTTAGCTCTCGATTTATAATCGTTCACCCAAACAAACAAATTAGTTACACATCATGTAAATTGAAATTAAAATATATGACCCAATTTTTTATTTTTATTTCTTCATGAATCGAAGAAAAATAATTATTGAACCAAGAAATCCTCCTTCAATCTTGAATTGATCCATACCCTGTAATTTTGCCACCGTGGTTTTCTAATTGACGGCTTTTGGATGTTGTTTAGGCCACGACCCGATTCAAGGAAAACAATTTTTTTCATATTTATTTTGGGTTATTTTGGATCATTTTTATAGGCACGACTTCAAAGATTGGTCTACCATTATATAAAGACCTAGATTTGGTCAAAACGGGGCTACACAATGAAAAATTAGAGGAAAAAAAATGAGAAGATACAAGAGAGAAAAGAAGGAAAAAGTTAACGTTTCAAGATTTTGGCGTGATGAAGATGGATTCTTTATGCAAGAAGATTATGTTTTTCTCGTTTTCCTATAAACTCGATAATTTACTTCAAATTTTACTTGTATTTTTCTTTCATTATGATGTGCAACTTAATAAATAGTTCAGATGAATGATGCAACCTAGTTTTGAAGTTAAGACACTAAGCCCAAATAAAGCTTATGTGTCCCTATTCCCGTTCCTTAAGAGTTATAGAAGAACAAGACCGATAAGTCATTTGAAAAAAAATTAGATGTCTTCAAGAAATTGTATATCAATATCCCATTTGCGGGTGTTGACTATAGAAATCTAAATAACAAATTTCTCTCACCTAGCCAAAATTTTCACCTCCTAAACTCATTGATTTAGATACTCAAATCAAAGTAAGAAGAGAAAATGCTATTTGAAAGGGAGATATTTGAATTTGTATGTATTTCTTCTCTTAGGTGAAAGTATTTATAGATTTTCTCAGGGGCTTTGGGCTGTTTGATAGAATGACGGGTGACAACTTGCTGTTGGTTGATTGGTAACTAATTCTGCTATGTACTCACTTTTCATTCATTGGTTTGGAAGTCACGTTGTTTAGAGTTTGCCCATGTGTATTTAAACAATGGTTTTTGCCGTCACAAAAGGGGATAGTTTGCCTTGTCTCTTTTTTGCGAGCCTTTTTCTTCTTTGTTATCTTCGTGCTTTTAGACTTCACTTAAGGAAGAGTTGAGTTCGCTAAATAAATTTGGGTTAGATGGAACATTTTAAACTTTAATGCTAATTCAAGCATGGTTTTAGGGAACATCTCTTTGACTTTCTTTTAATGCACGAGTTATGTATGCTTGCTAATGGTCGTTCATTTTTTCGTATTCTACGGTTGAGATTGAGTGACATTTTTATGGTAGACGATGAGTTCGTTGGAATTTAATGGCTGGGATAAGCTCCACTTAATGTTATAAATATACGCCATTCTAGCTATTGTCTATATTCTTCGTGGCTATAAGAGATATCTCTTGATAGTTTTTTTCATTGCTGATTCTAGGAGAAGCCCTATTTTTTTCCTAGACTTCCTTTAAGCATGGTTACTGGCTCTTAATCTTTGTTATTGATTCCACTGTGTTTTCCATACAAATATACAAATATTAGACTTGGTGATATTTGCGAGGGGCTCCTCTTCTACCCACTTAGTGAAATGATCCACTGTCACAATTATGATTCTCATGTTAGATCTTCCTATATGCAATGGTCTAGTGAAGTTAATGCCCCACTTAGCGAAGGGTGAAGGGCCACTGCTAGTTACTAGCTCTTATATGGGTTGTTGTGGTATGGATACAAATTTTTGAACATTTTCACATCATCAACAAAGTTTATCGCATATTTCCACGTGTAAGGCCAATAATAACTATGTTTCAAGGCCATCTACACTAGAGAGTGTCTACTAGTGTGGTTTCTACATATACCGTCGTGGATCACTTTCATTATGTATGATGTCTCGTCTTCGTTTATGCACCTGAGCAGAGGGAGCGCGTGCCCTTGCTTAAATAAGATATCATCTAGTAGTATACATATCTTGTGGTTCTTACTCGTAGCTTTTGTGCTATCTTTTTATCTTCAGGAAGTGTCTCACTTTTCAGATAAGATATAAGTTCTTGTACCCACGAGGGTTTATTTTGTATCCATAGGGTGGTTTCTTCCCTTTTTTTGCAAATTAACAATTTCGATAGAAATTCTATGGTGACTGTTAGTTTTGCGTCTTTTGAACTTTTTAGTTTTAATAAAACGTTTGCATGTTTATCCTCCTCTCTAGAGATTTGAGCGGGCTCAAACTTGCTAAAGTATTGGGATAACTTTATAGCTTCTGCGAGATAAGGAGCCATTGTTTTATCTTTGGTTGTAAACTTTCTGTTCATTTGATTTACAACCAATTGGGAATCGCTTTACTTCTATACTTTGAGCCTGCGTTTCTTTTGTCAACCATAGATCGGCTAGTAATGTTTTATATCCAGTTACATTATTGGATGCTTTAAACACGAACTTTAATGAACAATTCAATTTATGCCTTTCTGGACTCGTCAAGATTAAGCCCGTTCTGAAGCCAATATTTCCTGACAATTTACCTACAAATAATTTCCATGTTATCAGCTTAGACTCTGCTTCAGGGATGGAAACATCTTATAGTTCAACGATAAAATCTGTCAGCGCTCGTGCTTTCATTTCAGATCATCATTTATAGTTTATTTTGAATTGTCCCAACTCTACTACCCATTTTATTAACCTTTTGAATGCATTAGGCTTTTGAAGTACTTGCTTGAGTGGGAAATTAATTAGTACTTTGATATTATGGCTTTGGAAGTAGAGTTGCAACTTTCATGATGCCATTACTAAAGTGAGGGCTAGCTTTTCCATATCTAGATATCTTGCATCTACTCCTTGTAAGGCTTTACTTACATAATAAATGGTAACTATTTATTGACATTCATCTTTTACTAGTATAGAATTGATCGACACTTTAGAAATCGCTAAATATAGCAACAGCTTTTCCCCATTTTTGGGCTTGGCTAAAATGAGTGCTTTTCCTAAGTGCCTTTTTAAAGCTTGGAATGCTTGCTCGCATTTGCTGTCACATTCATACTTATTTCCTTCTTTTGACACCTGGAAAAAATGGAACATTTATATGTATCTCGCGATACAAACCTACTCAAGGCTGCGACCCTTTCATAACTTTTTGAAAGGCCTTAATTTTGTCGAGGTTCGCTTCTATACCTCGTTGATTGACCATTTGTAAAGTCAAGATATTTTTTTTATAAAATAGAATCAATTATTTCACATGCTATATTTTTAATATTTTGAAGTTAGGGACTAAAGTAGAAATTTCAATTTTAATTGTGTCAAATATTTGAATATTGATGGAGCAATGATAAGTATATGAATTTTGGGCTTGTTGGATAGCTCATAATTAATTATGCATTTTAGGCTCGAGAAAAAAAAAGTTAATTTGGATTAGTCAAGCCTAAGTTATCAAGGTCGAAAGATATTGCCTTGTATTGCATTTTGTTGAATTATTTAATGTATATAGAATTCTACGGTTTGTCACGTGCACCATTTAGGTTGTCAAGTTATTGATTATTTTTTTAAAGTAAAGATTATATACATATAGAGAGAGAGAGAGAGAGAGAGAGAGTGTGCCACGTCCCATGTGGGTTGAAGTTGTTGAAGAATGTGCCAATTCGTTTATTTTTATTGTTCTTAAATTTTGAATCGTAAGGTTGGATTGACACGTGTATGGATCCCATTTTGTATAGACTTGGTCCAACCTTTCTGGTTTCAATTTCTGTTTTTTCCCATTATCCATTTACTCACCCTATTCTATACGTTTCCCACTACGTACCAACTCTTAAGGATATGTTATTATTGCCTATGCATATAGACACATGTATAATGGAGGGAACACACGGAGACAAAAACCTTTACGCATGAACGTGATTTTGTTTTGTCTTCCAAATTAAAGCAACTTAACAAGGTAAGAAATGAGGTGCAGTTGATTTATCCCGTTTAAATTATTTTTCTTTCATGTTGATGAAATTTTATACTTATGAAAGTTAAAAATATGACATAAAATAATATTTTATGATATGATGATATGGTCATTCCGGTACAAATGATATGATATGATATGAGCTCTTACCGATTTCTAAAGGTATGATGACGATATGATTTTTCTTGATGGATGAGTTAAATATTTTATTCGGGATAGCAACATATTTTTTTTATGTCCTACTGAGTATTATCTTATACTCACCATTTTCCCTACTCCACACACATTAGAATGGGTCGTTGGTTGGTTGGCAGGCAATGAAGTGCAGTTGTTGTGCCAGACATTTGGAATTAATAAATCGAATCAGGTGTAACGTGCCTTGAATTCTAAATTTTAGCAGTAACCTTAGTTTATTAATTTTTTTTGAAATCGTTCATTTTAATTGAAATCTGAAACAAATTTATTTGGACATGTAATTTCGTATGAACTTGGAAATTTTAACTTGTTTATGTTATTGGTGTTTATCTCGCCATTTACGTTTTCTATATAAATAGATGTCAAACTAGGAGGTTGAAATGTAGAGCAATTGATTTACATTTCCCCAGAAATGTAATCTGCCAGAATAATGTTATGAAATTGGGTGACTTTGGGGACCGGGTCCTACTAACAAAAGAGAATAATCAAATAATGAATGATACGTATCATGATTTGGTAGGGATCATAATAAATTAGTATACTATTTGTCCTTTGATTTTTGCATCTTTTGGTTGACCAAGTTAAGTAGTAAATTTATAGGAACCATTACATTAGTTCATCTGCCAACTTTGTAAATTGTAATATTAATTCTCTCTCTTGATTTAACGAAACAGTGAGTATTTTGGCTATTTTAGTCCCTAGTCTCCATGCAGCTTGATTAGTTATAATAATCGTAAAGGAAATTTATCATAATATCCATGCGGAAATCTAGTGATAACGTAACTAATGCTAACTGGTGCTTACTCTTAAGTAAATAAAGGATTTTTCAGAATTTTGTTATAAAACAGAAATGTTTGGGTAGCGATCTTGAATTTCTAAAATTTGGGTAGTT
>CAIGRB010004811.1:0-28817 GCA_903798255.1 Fraxinus quadrangulata | reverse complement strand
GTCTACCACTTGTGTCAATTTCATAAATTAGGTTGCATGCCAATTGTTCCCTAATATGCTAATTATCAAATGGGTACGTGTATGTCTCACATGGGACATATTGTTTTCTATTTGAGTTTAGTGTTCCAAAGTAGGAATGAAATAGTGATGTTATGCCTCACTGGGCAAAGTCACTAAAATTGCACTTTTGTGTGCATGTTATTGTTGAGTTACTCAATTATGCATAAAACCGAATTCTATAATTTATTTAAAAATTTGAGATATATCCAAGTACGTATGGATATACTGTGGTTTTGGAGAAAGTCTTTACTTTTAAGAGGAACTTTTGGTGGCGATCTAAACTTTAAAATTTGGGTCGTTACACCATGCATCCTAGGAACTTTTCGAATTTAAATCCAAAGGCACATTTTAACGAGTTGAGCATCATTATGTACTTCTGTAATATGTTGAAAGCTTCTTCTGAATGTTTTAAATGGTCTTCAACCCGAAAGCTTTTCACAAGCATGTCATGCAATGCATACTTCCATTGTTTTTCCTAATTATTCCTTGAATATTTTGTTCACTAGCCTTTGGTACATGGTCCCATGTTCTTCAACCTAAGCAACATTACTTTATAATAGTATAGTTCACGATCCATTACGAATGCTATATGTTCCTCATCCTATCCATGCATGGGATTTGATTATATCCTAAATATGTATCCATGAAACTTAACAACTTGTGTCCGGTTGTTGCATCTACTAGTTGATCAATTCTGGGGAGCAAGAATCTGTCTTTAGGATAAGCTTTATTCAGGTCCGTGAAGTCTTGGCACATTTACCATTTTCGTTTCTCTTTGGTACTAAGACCTGATAATATACCCAAATTGGATATCGAGATTCATGGATAAAGCCATTTTTAAAAATACTTTTTAGTGCTCACCATTTACTCTCTGGAAATAAGATGAAACTCGTCTTTATATCTTAGGCCTGGTCTTAGGATCAAGTTTCAGGGTATGACATGCTATTTTTGGGATATATTTCCACTATGTCAGCAACGATCATAGCGATCTCCTATGGTACACACTAGTACGTTAGGATCCAATTGGTCATAAACATCGTAAGGTGCTGTTCTTCGCAAATCCCAACATCCCTCTGAACCTCTTAACATTACACCACTGAATACCCAATTCTTTTCTTGTTGTGCAGTAACAGTACCAATATCCACTAATCGTTGTTTCTAGATACGATTGCTAGGTTCCTACCAAAAGGTTTTTAGTAGGCCTTTTAAAGGTTCACTCAATTCTTTGCTAAATTTTAGAGCTTTGCTCGCATCTTCTGAGCTAACGGGAATGCTTTCTAACTCTTCACAGACGTCACTAACATGCAACTAGTTATGCGAGGATTGATTAAGTTATCAATTTCTAGTTTATTCTGGGGTTACTTGTTTCAACTATAGCGATTATATTCGTGGGAGCTTTTATGACTCCCCGTGTTTCTTTCATGATTGATGTGCAAGATTCCTTGATTGTAATATAAAGACGTTTTGCCTTTATGTGTAGAATGCCTCACAAATGATCGATAGAGAAAAATTATCATGTTTACCTGTTTCATGGCAAAATGACCAAGGATTCTGTCGTATGCGGATTTATCTTTAACGATGCTGAAATTCATATACCTTTGTTATGCCCAGGCTCTTCCCCTATCTTCACTAAGAGAATGGCTTGTCTGTAAAGAACTGGGCCTTCTCTCTTGAAACGACGAGGCTTTAACAGAAGGATTTAATGATTATATATTTGCATTCAGTCAAATGCTTCATCATATAGCACGTTTTCTGTTCTAACATTATCCAGGATCATGCGATGAAAACATTCTCTCGTAATTGCTGCTTGGATCACTACTACCTCTTACTACTACCTCTTATTCGATTCCTGAACTTTCATTACCAAGTTCTATAGATTTAATTGAAGATGTTAGGAGATTGTGGATTACCTACTTTCTCAGAGATTTTTGAAGTTGTGCTTTGTCTAATACGCTTATCTTCCAGGCTCTGCATTTTCACGCTCAATGCAACGTGTTCCACCGTTAATGCCTTGAGGCCCTCAGCCATTTTCTATATGGCTTCTACTGCTAACTTCTTCTTCCGTAGCTGACAGAATTGAGTGGGAAATTGATTTTTCCGTGGTTAACTACCACATTCTCCTACCGTTGGTTCGAACTTACCCCTGCATTGGTCGAAACACTGCCATCTTTTGGTTCTTAACCTCCAGCGCTTCAATTATTGCCTTATTTCTCATTGCTTGGCTCATTTTTGTAGATTTCAATATTTTCTCAATTTCAAAAAATAATTTCGTGGTTTACTTTGCTCAAGTTTCCCATCGTGGCACCAATTTGTTGATGATAGAAACCTGATCAACAAATTCCTCTCACTTTGACAGGATTTTCACATCCTAAACTAACTGATTTAGATGCTCAAATCGGAGTAGGAGAAGAAATGGCTATTTGAGATGGAGATATTTGAATCTGCATATGTTTCTTTCCTTAGGTGGGAATATTTATAGATTTTCTCAGGGAACTTTGGGCCGTTCGATATAATGACATGTGGTGACTTCTTGTTGGTGGATTGGTAACTGATTCCGTTATGTACTCACATTCCATTCATTAGTTTGGAAGTTACGTTGTTCAAATTTTACCCATGTATATTTAAACAACGAGTTTTGCCTCCACAAAAGTGGATCATTCGCCTTGTCTGTCATTTGCGAGCCTTCTTCTTCTTCTTCTTCTTTATTGCCTTCATGCTTTTAGACTTTGAATGAGGGGGAGTTGAGTTCACTAGATAAATTTCTTAACAATTACAAATTATTTAAGGAGATGTTGTCCAAGAAAAAGAAAGTTTACAGAATTCAAGGCAATGGAATTAAATGATGAGTATAGTGCAATTATACTCAATAAGCTACCTCTAAAGTTAAAAAATTCAAGGAGTTTCAAAATCTTATGCATTATTGGAAAATATTATACTAATGTTTTATGTGATTCAGGTGCAAGTGTTAATTTGATATCTCTTTCTGTCTATAGGAAACTTAGTTTGAGAGGAATAAAACTCCTATATCTTTGCAGTTTTCTAATAAATACATCAAGTCTCTATAAGGCATGATTGATAATGTGCTCATTAAAGTAGACAAATTCATATTTTCAATGGATTTTGTTGTATTAAATATTGAGGAAGACTTTAATATGCTAGTTACTTTGGGTCGATCATTCTTAACCATGAGTCAAACATTAATTGACATCGAAAAGGGCGAGTTGATCTTGAAGGTGGAGGATGTCCAAGTAGTATTCAGTATGTACATTCGAGTAACTATCCAACCTCGATGAGTATTTTAGAATTGATGACAAGGAGATGCATGATCAAGAAATTTGCAAACCTAAAGGGAAATAGGTGGATAGTTGGATCACTAAAATAGCGACTTTAAAATTTGAAGAGCGAAAGAAGAATGCAAAGTTGTAAAATGTAAGCAGTGTAAGGTTGGCACTTCCATTTTAGGCCACCGTAAAACGATTGTTCCAAGAAGTCGATCTTAGGACTATAAACGAACTCTTATTGGGAGGCAATTTATTTTTCTTAATTTTTTTGGTATTTTGTTAAAAATATATGTACTTATTATTTTAGTACATGATTACATACTTTCCTTTGTGCACCTTTCCATTTTATAGGCAATTATACATCATGTCTCTTTTTAGGTATGATGGTGATATTTGACATAACAAGTTGTATGTGTTTGTATGAGTTGGATAGAATTATTATATTTATTTGAAACTATTTATGATTCATGAATTGTGACTATAGGTGATGTCACTTTTGTTACATTATTACTAGATTTATCCATGTGAGATTGTAAAATTCTTGAGCACAGTAGTCATGATGATCATTATTTTTTGGGTTGGTTACAATAATAAATTATGTTGAATGAATTTTGAACCTAGGTTGTTAAAACTAATATCACAATTGAAAACACAATCATTTAACTCATTGAAAGGATAGTTTGGAATGGTTGATTATGTGTTGGGAGCTATTTAGATATGTATTTATGTGCTTATTGATTTGGTGGAACCTAAGTAGTAATAATACACTAGGGGTCTTATCTCAATAAAAAGCATTGCACTAGTTCATGAAGAAAGAGGTAAAAGTGTAGGAAGAAGTAACTTGTATTGATAAACATAAAATATCGGTGTTTAAGCGTTGCTACTTATCCTAGTGTAGAGAGAAGAAACTATAGGAAGATGTGGTTTTACGTAGATATTATCAATGTCTAAGCGAAATAGTTAACTACAAGTAAGTCATATAAAAAAATAAGATGTAAAAAAACTTTATGTGGTTTAATAACAAGTATATGATGTCAATTAAATAAGTAATAAGATAGATATAAAGATCATATTACCGTTCCCACAAGGAATAACTAACTATTGGTTTAACTATGCCTACCTTCTATTCGAGAAAAACAATTAGAAGTGATTT
Organism: Fraxinus quadrangulata; assembly: GCA_903798255.1. Classification (NCBI taxonomy): domain Eukaryota; kingdom Viridiplantae; phylum Streptophyta; class Magnoliopsida; order Lamiales; family Oleaceae; genus Fraxinus; species Fraxinus quadrangulata. The sequence continues at coordinate 24,323 of CAIGRB010004811.1, read as the reverse complement.
TAATTATGATCCTAAATATTATCTCTATGAAAACAATTAAAAGTACACAAGTAACAATTTAGGATTTTATTTGATGAATGAAATGTTGCGACTCATGATTTATCCATAATTATTCCCTTTAGTCTCGTGTCTCATGTTCCACTCTTAAAGTTACACCCAATTTAACTCATTGTATCTCTACGTAAATCAAAATAAGCCTTCACTTAACTCATTAAGTTACCTAGAAATTCAATTAAAGAATGAAATAATAATAATAATAATAATAGTAGTAGTAGTAGTAGTAGTAGTAGTAGTATATCTCTACCTTTTATCCATTCGTCAAATTTTACTACGATAGCCCAAGAATGACTAATCAAGAGGGAGATGAATTGGTTTTTGAAACTTTTTCAAATATTAATCTTATATTAAGAAAGTTAAGAACAAATAGATTAATAAAATAATAAGCGTAAACAAAATAATGGTAAGTAAGAGGGAAGAGAGAGTGCAAACGATATAATTGTAGAGATTCAATCCAAATCACTGATCTACATCCTCCGTTATCAAGCTCTCCATCACGAGCAAAGATTTTTTCACTATATTGATTGACTTATAATGTAATCAAAACTCTTACAACACTTCTGATAACTTACAAACAAAAAGCACGGAACCTTTATACAATATTTAGTTTTCAAGGGACCTCAATAACCCACAAGTTTGAAGAATGATTTTACAATGAAGATTCCCTCTTAATAAATGATATAAAAAAATTATGTACTAAGAGAGAGTAACACTTCTATGAATAGATATAAATAATAGCTCAAGTGTTAGATGAGAAAACTTTGATGAATATCATTTTAAGATTTAATTCAATCAATCAAAGTTTTTTCAATGTGAATAAGCAGATGAAATAAATGTAATGTAAGTTCAAATGATTTTGCTCAAATATTTTTCTCTTTGTCCGCTTCAAGTCTAGGTATTCAAAATAGCTGTTGGATGTCAAACATTATAACGGTAAAAAAAAAAAAAAATTACTATTGAGATTTTCGAATGTCCACCATTTGTGCCGAACGAACGTCCACAATCCACTTAATTTCTTCGTTTTGTCTTCGTTTGATCCGATTTTAATATTTTGGAAAATGTAGACTTTTGGAAGACATTTTCAACTCATTTTTCAAGGTAAGTGATTTTTTAAAATATGATCTAAGTTCACATATTAATTTGAAAAACAATCTTACCCTTTGATCAAAACATTTTATGCAAGTGATTATCAAAATAGCTTTTTGGTAAATAAAATTATTCTAGAGCTTTAATTATTTATTGCTAAAAATCAAAGTATTAGCTCCTTTACATTTAAAAAAATTGTCAATGCAATATTATCACAAGATTAGTTTCATCAAATGTTACACGGATGGATTCTTGAATGACTAAGGTTCTTTTTGAACCATAATATAACAAGTAGTGTTAACAGCATCGGCCCAAAAGTATTTTGGTAAACCATTTTTATTTAACATAGTTCGAGCCATTTCTTGCAATGTGTGATTCTTCCTTCCTACTACACAATTTTATTGAAGAGTTCTAGGAGTCGAAAAATTATGTTCATATCCATTAATTTTAGAAAAATCGTCAATGCAATATTGTCAAATTCTCCATCATAATCACTTCTAATTATTTTAATATTTCATTTCTTTTCATTTTGAACATTTTACAAAAGTGTTTAAATAAATTTAAAATTACATGCTTTAGGTTCAAAAATAGAATCCTAGTAAATCTAAAAAAGTCACCGACAATAACGAATGTATAATATTTACCACTTAAGCTTGCGGTTCTATATGGTCCAAAAAGATCCATATGAAAAAGTTGTAAAAGTTTTGTAGTTAAAGAGTGTTGTTTAAGTTTGAAAAAGTTTTTCACTTGTTTTCCAAATTGGCATGCATCACAAATTCCGTCTCTCTCAAATTTCAAATTAGACAAACCTTTAGCAAAGTAACTTTTTTAAATAATTTGAAAGTAAGTCTATGCTAATATGATCTAATCTTCTACGATATAATCGAGTATCGTCTTTAAAACTTGACAAACATTTTATTTCACTTTCAAATTCTGCTTTTATGACATAAACATCCTTACTCGGCTTCTTACAAACATTACTTTAGATGTAGCATCTTCAATGAGATATTTAGAAGAATCAAATTTGATACGATATCATTTATCACATAATTGACTAATATTAAACAAGTCATGCTTGAGGTTATCCATTAATAGAATATTTTCAATAGAAGGAGATAAATGATTACCAATGTTTCCAATGCTGTTGATTTTTCGTTTGACGTTATCTCTAAAAATGAGATGACCTCCAACCTTCTTTTTGAAGTTTAATAGTAACGTCTTATCACTGGTCATATACTTTGAACATTCACTATCCAAGAACCAATTGCTCTTAATTTTCTTTGGCACCTACAAGAAATAATTTAATTTTTTATCTTTGGTACCTATATAACTTTGGGTCTTCATAATTAGTTTTAGTAGACTCTTGAATTCACTTATGTTTACTTTCAAAATGCAACCTCTTTTAGATTTTACAATTGAAGGCTACATGTCCATGTAACTTTTGAAAGAGAGGAATATGATGCTTTGACAAATATATTTTTGAGAGATTTTTATTTCAATAACGGTTTGTACCCAATTTCTTTTTTTATAAAAAATACATTTTTGTTAACCAAGCATTACGTCAAAGTTTGTATGGCCTTCAGTAAATTTGTAAACAACTTTAGTTAAATCTAAAATCTTTTCTTTTAAAGAAAATTTTCTTTAATCAAAGAATTGTAATTCACTTGTTCTTTTTCAAGATCTTTTTATGTTTTCAAAATTTTCTTTACTTTTTTTTTTTAACAAAGAATATTTCTTCTTGAGAATAGAATAATTTAGAGCGAGTTTTTCAAATTTTTGAAGAATTTCATCATAAAAGGTAGACAAATCATCATATGAATAATTATTATTTGAATTTACCTCATTACAATGGCCATGAAGCACATGTTGGCAGTTTCATCTTAATTTTCATTTTCTTCATGGTTTTCATCATCACTCTCTCATCTCAAGTTGCTTAGAGTGATTTCTTTTCGAGAAATCTCCTTTTGTTGGGATATCGAGTTCTTTTGTGATCGGATATGTTACAATTATAACAAATAATATTTTTTATTCTTTTTCTTCACCATTTTCTTCTTTCTCTTTGTGCTGTTGATCGTTGTGAAAGCCTCTCCATTTCTTAACAAGAAGGACAAAATTATCAAATTCTTCATCACTCATGTTTCGACTTGATGTACCTTCATCAATTGATGATTTTAAAGCAATTTTACGTTTTGGAGACTCCATTGTTTCTTCTTCTTTGCTCTTTCTTGTTTTCTCCCTTACCTCAACGTGATTTAGCTCATAAGTCACCAAAGTTCCACATAGCTCCTCTAATGAATATGTGTTGATGTCTTTTGTGTTTTCTATCAACATTTTCAATGAGCTCCAATCCTCCGAGAAAGACCTAAGTATTTTGCTCACAAGTTCACCGTTATTAATTTTTTTTATATCAAATCCTTTAAATTCATTAACAATGTCGGTAAACACAAGTGATCATATAGAAAATAAGTTCATTTTGTTTCATAAAAAAAAAAAAATTAAAGTCTTTAACCAAAATATTTATCTTAGTTTCTTTTACTTTGCTATTACCAACATGAGTGACTTCTAATGCATGCAAATATCATACGCGGAATCATATGTTCTAATACGATTAAATTTATTTTTATACAAGGCAAAATAGAATAGGTTTTTGATTTCGTTTATCCTCTTCTTCATACTCTTCTCTAGGTTTTGAAATCGTTTTACCATCGATTTTAATGACCTTTGTAGGCATATAAGGATCAAACTGAATAACCTCCCAAATATTATAGTCTATAGATTGAATGTATATCACCATTCTAGCTTTTCGATAGTTATAATGTGTACCGTCAAAGAAGGGATGACGATTTGTAAAATGCTCGTTCAAGATTATGAGAATTAGAGTTAGCCATTGCTCAAAATTGTAAAGTCTTAATTTTAAAATGAGCACCTTGCTCTAATACCTATTGATAGCCCAAGAATGATTATCATGATGGATGAATTGGTTTTTGAAACTTTTTTGAAAAATAATCTTATATTAAGCAAGTTAAGAAAAAATGGATTAATCCAATAATAAGCGCAAACAAAATAAAGGTAAGTAAAAGGGAAGAAGTGCAAACGATACTTTGTTACCAAACTCTGCATCACGAGCAAGATATTTTCTCTAGATTGATTGACTTATGGTACAATCAAAACCCTTAAAACGCTTCTGGTGACTTATAAACATGAGTACCGAACCTTATACAATATTGAGCTTTCAAAGGACCTTAATATGACCCCACAAGTTTGAAGAATGATTTTACAATGAAGATTATCTTTTAATAAATAAAACAAATAAATTAAGTACTAAGAGAGATTAATATTTCTATAAATTGCAATAAATAATAACTCAAGTGTTAAATGGAAAAACATTGATTAATATAATGACTTCAAAATTTGACTTAATCAATCAAAAATTTTCAATGTGAATAAGTAGATGGGATAAATGTAATGTAAGCTTAAATGATTTTGCTCAAATATTTCTCTCTGTAATGCATTTTAAAGACTTGCAATGAACGCAAAAAAGATGTTATTTATAAAGTTCAAAAAGCCAAATTTTCTAGGAAAACAGAAGAGCGTCCGGACGTCGCCTCAAGTTCAAATTTACAAAAATAGCTGATGGACGTTAGACATCAGAATGGTTAAAAATTTGACTGTTGAGACTTTTTGACATCCTCCAGTTTGCACCGAACGTCCGCCTTCCACTTAGTTTCTTCGTCATGACTTCGTTTGATACGACTTGAATATTTTAAAAAATAAAGACTTTTGGAAGGTATTTTCAACTATTTTTCAAGGTAAAATTTTAAAATATGATATAAGTTCACGTATCAATTTGAAAAAAATCTTGCATTTGATCATTTTATTTTTAGAGTTTTAATCATTTATTGCTAAAGATCGGTGTATTAGAACCTTTACATATGAACAAAAACATCTAGTCTATAATCTTTGAATTTTGACGATTTGACTTGAATGCTTGACTTCGATCTTGACCTTCAATATGAGTCCGATTTGTAATATGATAGTTTCAATTATGATCTTTTGCCATGATCATTTGAAGATTATAATCAATTAAATTCAATTGTTAGAAAAACAAGATTGACTTATTTGTTATGATCAAAACAATAAGATTAAAGTCAATCATAGGTCAACATACTACACAATCTAAATCTATAATTTACATTTTGATTTGTTACAAATTCACAAATCAATAAAATAGTGACTAATTATTTCAAAGCATTAAAGAACATAACTAAAATCAATACATAAACAATTAAATATTAGAATCCTGAGAATTGAAGTTAAGGGTTCAAAAGTAAATGACTTAGTTCGTCCCAACTATTGATTTAGTTGCACATCATAATGAAAGAAAAATACAAGAAATCTTCTAATGCTAAGAATTTGTCTTCCTCCTGCTAAGATATTGAAACCCTATCTTTATCCTCTTTTCTATCTTATATCTTCTCCTATAATTTTTCTATTGTGTAACCCTCCTTTTGACCTAGGCTAGGTCTTTATATAATGGTAGATCTATCTCGAAAGTCGTATATCAAAAAGGATCCAAAATAAATATAAAAAAATTGTTTTTCTTTGATTGAGCCACGACCTAAACCATAGTCAAAAGCCCTTAGTCAGTGAACCACGAACTGACCACGCTTTGCTTGATCGCCGCCACAAATAGCCATCATGCCTAAACCACGGCTAGGCTGCAGTATACTTATTGAGGTCCAACCATGTAACTTCTATAGTTTTTACACTTTGGCCGCCTTTTCATGTTTTTTTCATTCAATTTAGGTCCATTTTTTATTCAAATCTTCAATATATCCAAAACTGTCAAAAGCTTCCACGTTTTCCCCGAACCTCTATAATCAGCTGAAATTGGTCATTTACATGTTTTGAAAGTTTGCAAATTAGTTCTCAAACTTTAGATAAGTTGAATTTTTGTCCACTTGTGACTTTCTTCTATTGCTCTCTTAATATTCTTATCCGGTCCGCCAAACTCAATCAAGCTAATCAATCTATCTACAGTTCGACAGAGGCAATGAGCTTATTGCAATTCTTCCCCCAAATCCAATTTCCTCTTCCTCCTCAGTGTACCCTTTCATATTCTTGCAACGTTCAGCATCTACTGCCCCCCTGCAACAATAACAATACCAAAAAATATATTCATTCAAAAACGAAACCAGTCAAATTTGTTTTGTGCTTGTCACAACAACATCAGCAAGTAGAAGAACACAATGAAGAAGAAGAATTCCAATTTCTGACTTCCATTTGGAGCAGTTACAACCACATTGTAATCCTCGACACTCCTAAATCTCTGCTTCTGCTTCTCGACTCCACCAGTATGTATAATTTCCCTCTGCTCAATTAGTGGTCTATCTTTCTTCACTCGTTGGTTGGGTTGTGTTTTTCAGAAACTGTATGCTATTGATAAAAAGGGATGTACATACTCGGGAATTCTGTTTCATGCCTGCTATTGTTGTACTGTTGCAGATAATGTTCACAGCATTCTTAACAAAGGAAGTAAATGGACTGGTTCATATTGGGTATGTGTATTATCTCCCACTGCCAAAATTACTCATTCCTTTTCTTTGTTCATCTATGTTCAAATCACGCTTACTGTCCTTGATTGGCAATTGGCATCATAGATAAATGATAAGATAGTTTGGTTTTTCTTATTGCCAATGATGTATAGTAGTTGCTCCAAGAAACTGACTATGCCCCCATTAAATTTTAATTCATTTTTCTCTCTTGTCTATCAACCACACATTCTCATATAAATCCAAAAATTCTCTTTACTTTTTAACCACACATTCTTTAAAAAATACTATTCTAAAATCAATTTTTTTCAAATAATGGAGCTCAAACATGGACTAAGCTTATCTACGGCAATAACAAATGTCTGGTTATGTCACTTTAAGATATCGTAGAGCATTTGTGACACTTCGGTACAAGGTAGGATATTGAAAAGCCTTTATATCTTATTCGCTCAAAACTTTATTATGACCTTGTCGATATTCTGGTTGAGCATTGAAGGTCTTTTTAGAATCTTCTCTGTTTGCAAATATACAAAATTTTGATTCCTTGCAAAATGCCTCTTAATACTGTTTTGGATTTGTGTTCTAGGTTGAATCATCTAATGACCTATCAAAAATGACATTCTGGGTTTTTCTTTTGCTTTCAGGAAAGCACGAGAATTAACTTGCTTTGTCATGTTCTAAGTGGCTCGTATTGTTTGTTCATTTTATGCATTGAATAGTTTTTCAAATATGTTTCTCTAATTGAAAGAAGGTGTAGTTGGAGAAACTATATAACTTGTTTACTCAAAATATATGTCCTTTTTATATGAATTTCATTAACAAATTTTGCCTCCTATGGTCATACTTCATAAGGTATTAATGCATTTAAAATACAGGATGAGTTTGCTACCTTGCCACCTGTGGTTCCAAGGGGTCCCATTGCAATCTTTGGCTTGGTAATATAGCTTTTCTAGTGTTCAATGTTGAGGCACGTGATTTCGATATTTACAGTAGGTTTTTCTGGAATAAAACTGATAAAAAGGTAAATTGGTAGATGTGGTTAAAACTGTCTTTACTTTTTCAGGGAGGAGGAACGGCTGCTCATTTGATGCTTGAATTATGGCCTTCATTGCAGCTTGAGGGCTGGGAGATAGACGAAATTGTAATAATGCTCAACTATCTTTCTATTCTTGGAATTACTTGAAACAATGCTGTTAGATCGTTTTTGAACTCTTTCATGAAATAATTACTTTTCGTAAACAGTCTTGTTCATTTCCTGTCATTGGGGTGAAAAGCATAAGTTAACAATTCCATAACTATCTTGGTTTACGAGTAGCATGAATGATCAAATACCTCTTCTATCAGTAATAACATTTTGATTCATGTACTTCAAAAGTCAGCTGGGGCAATTGGGATCGGAAGCTAATAATGTGATTGTTTTATTTGATACACAGTTAATAGATAAAGCTAGAGACTATCTTGGGCTGTCTGATCTTGAGAAGCAAAATATGGCTGGTGGAGTACTTAATGTTCACATTGGTGATGTTTTATCTTCATCTGTTGCTATTCCTGGAGGATATGCCGGTAAATACTATATCCACTGTAGACAAAGACAATAAAAATATTTCTTCAATATGCTATGTAGTTTAGTGTTGGCTAGTTTTCCTAGAATGGAAACATTGCTAATGATTATCCTTTCTTGATAGCAACTCATCATATTCAACAGTGAATGAGGTTTAAATTTGTCACTTTTCAACATCATGGTGTCATCTATGACATCCTTCTGTCACTTCTTTTGTGTTGGCTTGATAATTGATAATTTATTCGCACCCTACATAAACAAACACACAAACAGTTATATTGAAGGATATATCTTTCACTCTCTGTTCATGCAAACAATTACTTATATCCGGTGCACACATTTCAGGCATTATTGTTGATCTGTTCTCTGATGGGAAGATTTTGCCGCAGTTGCAAGAGGTATCCATTGAACCCTGGGCTTATAATAATTATTTTTTACATGATGCTCAAACTCTAATATTATTATTGTTATCAACTTCTAATTTTGCAACAAGTCTTCTGGATACTTTTATACTGCCCTTACATTGATCCTTAAGCTTATCACCACCTCAAGTTACGTTAATCTGTTTCTACCTCTTCATCTTTAATCTAATTCTACTAGGATTACATGACTCTTATGAATGAGTGCACCTTCAAAGGAAAAAAACATTGAATTATCAAGAAAAAAGAAAGTATAAAACATATAACCAAGGCATTGAATTAAATATCCCACGAATAAGATAGTGTTTTGTATAACAAATAAAGAAATTCTCAAATGGTACAATCCTTGGGCTATAATATTGCTTCAACCATGTATATGATGAGTGATTCCTATGCAGTTAGATTTACAGCTGATAATGGTATTTAGATAAAGGACTAAGCTAACTAGTATTGGAGGTCCAGAGATCAGATTGGGCTATATAGTGCAAACTCAACGATGAAGGCATATGGTGAATTTACCATGAAATTTCATGGAAACCATGCAATTTTTTGCTTAAATAAATGATAGATATATTGGTATTTAGATAAAGGAATAAGTTAACTGGTATTGGAGGTCTAGAGATCAGATTGGGCTATATAGTGCAAACTCAAAAACTAGAAGGTGATCTTGTTTTGGTGATTTTTTGGAATCAACGAGGCTTTGATGATTTGTTGTTCATATTTATTTCTATCCTTCTGCTTCTCTATATCAGTTGGTATCAAAGCGAGATTCGTTCATGATAGTATTCATAGAATTCAATGATAAAAGATTTGATGTATGATGATAATCTTTTCATTCTTTTCAATCCAAAGAAGTTGATGGATATAGATTTGGAGGATGACTATGATGATCCGTCAATTTTTGACAAAGAAGTTGAAGAATATTTGGATTTCAGTTACGAGGGTCCTTCAATCTTTGACAAATAAATTGAAGAATATTTGGATTTGGGTAATGACGGTTACGATGGATCCCTAATTTTCGATGAAGAAATTGAAGAATGTAGAATTTGTGTGATGAAAATTACAATATTTCATCTATTTTTTCTATAAAGAGCATAATGTCAATGTCTCTGATAGGTGGTCTGAAGAAATCTAAGTTAGTTTTAATTGCCAACAAGAAATTCCATGGATGCTATAGTTCGACTTTCATTCGAAAAGTTTTCTATTGTGTGTCCTATAAATTTAACAAAGAAAATATTGTTATTATAATTGGATGAAAAACGCATTGCGAAATTCATGGACGAATCTTTTTCAATAGGAGGAGAATGATGAAAATTGAGTTTTTAAGTATTTTTTAGTTAGTATTTTCTTTATTAAATAAATTCAGAATGCAATTCCTATTTGGACTTAATTTTTGTTATTTTCCATATGTTAGTTGTTAATTAGGATTAGTCATTTATTAGGATCAGTCGTTAATTAGGTTTTTTAATTATTATAAATAAGGGTTGTAGTCTTAAGGACAAATGAAGTTTTTACTTAATTGAAATAAAATATTAATTATTGAGATTTTCTCCAATTTTCAATCCAAATTAGTATTCGGGCACGAATCAATGATTTGTTGATCAAATCAAATATTCAGTATTCTTGTAATGAATCAACGAATATTTTACGTTATTCTTTGTGAGTCAAAGTATTTAATGCTTTCGTTCTACACAAGTTATATTTGGGGCTTCTAATAAATAATGTTTATACCTTTCACTATTCACGCACGTATCAACATAAGACATCCCTAGGAGCTAACATAGCATTAGAGTCAACATCATACCAGTCAAAAAGGATTTCTGGTTGATGCAGGGAAACATGTATGGAGGTGCAAAAACACGGAGTTTGCAAACAACCTTCCAATTCCTTTGGATATCAGAAAATGGCATCAAAATTCGTAGATTTATGCAGAATACTGAGAATTTGGATTTCTTGATTCATATAGAATACCGATAGTTGGACGATAATTGAGAAGGCATAAGTTTTCTTTCCGTAAGTCACCCTTTTTAGCAGACCTTAGTGTTTTTATTTATATAAAGCAACCAAAATCCAAGTGCTAGAAGTTAAGCTCAAAATTACCCTAAAAGATTTATGTGAGAGGGATCTAAAAAATGCTGCAGTATTCAAATTACAAATCTATCAGAAACAATCGATTGTTTCGTTATTTTCCCTCAAGGTTTAAGCCACATTGAAGTTGCTTGTGAAATTCGCTGCTGCAGTGGGAAAATCGACAAAGTCTGTTGGTTGTTGTTGTGCTCCTTCGGCATTGGTTGTGGATTCAGATTCCTTTTCCTTAGGCCTACTGGCATTAGTTTGTCTTGTTATTAGAGCCAACTATTGCTCAATCTGCGTCATGCAGTCACACCCATAGGCATCGTCAATTGTACTTAACAGTTTTGCGTTTCCTTGGCTTCATGCTCACAGGAGCGATCAAGGTTCTGACACGAACTGAAGCAAGATATTGCATATGGAAACTCAAAAACACAAAAACCATGAGCAGCTTTCTAGTTCCTGTTGACTCACTCATGAATAGCAGAAAATAAGCATACTGCTCACCCATTTTGGCTTTTAAAGTCATGCTGAGAAGACCATGTCAATCCCTTAAAACTCTTCACACTATTAAGTACTCATCAGGTAGACTGCATTCAATTTGAACTTATGGAACATTTAATGCAAAGCTAATGATATGACACAAGCATCCATTGCACGCCTACCTGAGCGTCACATTCATTCACGCCTATCCTTACCTCCAAGCCATTTATGCAATGCAATTACTCAGCCTAAATCAAAACGCTGCCAATTTGTTTTCAAAAAGTGGATCCCATTTCATATTTAAGCATTGAATCCTATCAACCATCCACCCATGGGGAGAGCCACATAGGCTCCAGTTATGGCAACTGCCACTCTGGATTTTGGAGGGGGTGTCTTCAGGTTCTCAGAACCCAAAATTCTGATCCCCATTCTTATGTAGTAAACGCTTTGTGTTGCATTGAACCACAAAATATGCTGAGTGTATTATAGTCCAAATATGAATTCAGAAACCCTCAATGCACTGTTAGCTGAACTTTTTCAAGAATTTCAAAGCGTTGGATTGCTATTCCTCAACCACAGTTGGTATTAAAGATGATCTGGTTTATTTTCGGCTTTGGAAACATGTCCATCTAAAATAAGGAATGCCATTTATTTCCCAAAAAAATGGTTAAAAGGGAATAAGAGGGAAAAGTTAAAGCCAACTCTTCTGCTAGTTCATAAATGTCTAGGTTAATGGGCCCTGTCAAAGAGTTTGTACGGTTAATAGGCCTTAGAGATCTTGCACAAAAGTCGGTTGTTGCAAAAAAGTTAAGATATACCCATTAGTTTACATGCTAGAGACTTGAACGTTCATTCTTTTTCTTACTACTGGTAGTCTGCTACCTTAGAAAACATTTTAAAGAATTGATTTTGCAATTGAGTTCAAGATCAATGGATGAATGATAATTTTGTCATGTGTAATGACCATGATATATTTAACGATATTGATAATGACGTCACAATACATCATTTTCGTAGCATGAAAACAATTGTAATATATCACAAAAAGGAATTATAATATTTTTAATACCATTGTCTTCTTAATTTTTGATTCATAGTTAAGAGATACCCCCACTAATTTATATTCATAGCTCCGCCCTTGTATCCACCCGCTTTTGTGTGGAAGGCCAATCATCCTGACATGGTTGACATGGAAATCCTAGCATTTCCTATTGTCAACGCTTAAACAATCATCATTTGGTTCTAGCACACAAGACTCCTATGCATTGATTCATTAGCTAGAAATAACTAGACCTCTTCATAGATAAATACAATGCAGAATTGGAAAAATTAAGTAAATAGTTTGTTAGGAATAGGAAACAGTTAAATCTCTATATGAATATATTTCATAAATTTTTAATGAATAGAAAAACTTGATCTTCTAGATATCAAGTTCCATAATTTGTTGCTAGCATTTCTTGATTTGCTTGCAATTCACGTGCTTTGCCTTTCTTGAACAGGCTGCTACATGGTTGGAGCTTAATAACAGATTGATGCCCAACGGTCGCTTCATGGTGAATTGTGGTGCTGGCGAAGATGAATTGTCTGAAATCAGTGATGCAGTATCACAAAATGAAGATTCATCAATGGATGGCACTTGGGAACTAAATGCAACTATCAAGGCTCTATGCAAAGCTTTTCCTGGACAAGTATGGTGCTTTTTATTCTCTACTTATCACGCGAGTCCTTTGAATTCAACAATCGATGACTTTAGCCTAAAAGAATAAGAGCACTTCTAAATACACAAAAATACAACAAAGGATAACCTTTGCGATTTGATCACACACTTGTATATTCATGTCCTTGTTGAAAGTTACTAGTTCGACTCTAAAATCGCCTAGAAGGGGGTGTATAGGTGAATAATGCGGAATTTAAAATTATTATTGATCAATATTGCAACAAGTCACAATAATTAATTAATCTAGATCCAGTTCACGTGAATTTACTACTCTATGTTAAATTGTCGGCTTGTATGAAATCAGTAATGTAAACAATATAAAGAATTGATGACGGAGAAAATATTTAATTAGGTAAAAAACTCTGGGACCAAGCCAGTAGTTTTCATTATAGACAATACAAACTTATAGTATGATCCAGCCTAGAAATCCACTAGATTTGATGATCTAATTCTTACAATCTCCTAGACTTGCACGTGCTCCACTCACATTTGCTCCTGATCTTTTGGAATTGTCTATCTCATGTGGATCATCAAGAACGCCTTGTTCTTATACTCTTTCTGTGCTTTTGGTCCAACCTCCCTCAAACTTCAGCAATCTTTGAAAGCAATTGAGAAATACTTTCCTAATTATATCTACGAAGTTTGTATTTTGGATTATTCGACTTTGATATTTTTTCCAACTTGTGGTTGATTGATCTTAAGAATCAAAGGATTAATTTCAATGTCTTGATGTTTTCTTGAATCTTGGAATGATGTTATAAGGATGTAAAATAAGGGATAATTGTAGCAGTGGTCCCAAACCTTTCACATTTTTGCAGACTTTACATTAACCTTCACTTTGTGCCAACCACAATCCCAAACATTTTAAAAATTAGCAACTGGGGTCTAAATTGATGATTTCTGTGAGTTTGACCGTTAGTTGAACCAATAAATTAACTTTGACCAATTTTAAAAGGGGTATAATGGTAAATTTGAATTAAAATTAAAAAACCAAAAAAATAAAAATAACAAAAAACCAATTCACTGTTCACCTCCTCCTTCCCACACCCATCCTTACACCCCACCTCCTCCTAAAACCAACCAAGAAACCCACCACTATAGTCCATCACCGCTGCTATCACCATCCATACCACCCAGTACTAACTATTACCACCTACCACATCCAAATCATCATGTCGCGTCGACCTTCATCACCCATCACACCCAACCAAAATCCAACCCATCTCCACCACGGCGCTGGCGACTGCCACTCACCTACTCACACATTGAGCCAACAATTGCTACCAGCGCCTTCGCGGAGCCCTTCTATTGTCACACTCCGTCAATTTCCTCTTACGTTCACCATTTCGAACAAAACCACCCCACCTCCCACACAAATCAAAGCCATATATGCACAAACGATCATTAAAATTCAAACATTCTTGAAAATGGGTAGTCAAATTAACAGCAGAACTGAGCAAAATAGCAACCTCCAAAACCCACCACCACTGGATCTACCAGCTTGAATGATCCAAAATGCAAATCATACAAAATAATTGTCCCCCTACAACCCTATCCTAGGCACCACCACACCTAACCAAAATCCAACCCATATCCACCACGGCGCTGGCGACTGCCACTCACCTACTTACACACTGAGCCAACAATTGCTACCAGCGCCTTTGCGGGGCCCTTCTATCTGTCACACCCCGTCAATTTCCTCTTACGTTCACCATTTCGAACAAAACCACCCCACCCCACCTCCCACACAAATCAAAGCCATATACGCACAAACTAAAATTCAAACATTCTTGAAAATGGGTAGTCAAATCAACAGCAGAACTGAGCAAAATAGCAACCTCTGAAACCCCCCACCACTGGATCTACCAGTTTGAATGATCCAAAATGCAGATCATACAAAATAATTGTCCCCCTACAACCCTATCTTAGGCACCACCACACCCAACCAAAATCCAACCCATATCCACCACGGCGCTGGCGATTGCCACTCACCTACTAACACATTGAGCCAACAATTGCTACCAGCACTTTCGCGGGGCCCTTCTATCTGTCGCACTCCGTCAATTTCCTCTTACGTTCACCATTTCGAACAAAACCACCCCACCTCCCACACAAATCAAAGCCATATACGTACAAACGATCACTAAAATTCAAACATTCTTGAAAATGGGTAGTCAAATCAACAACAGAACTGAACAAAATAGCAACCTTTGAGACCCGCCACCACTGGATCTACCAGCTTGAATGATCCAAAATACAGATCATACAAAATAATTGTCCCCCTACAACCCTATCCTAGGCACCACCACACCCAACCAAAATCCAACCCATATCCACCACGGCACTGGCGACTTCCACTCACCTACTCATACATTGAGCCAACAATTGCTACCAGCGCCTTCGCGAGGCCCTTCTATCTGTCACACTCCGTCAATTTCCTCTTACGTTCACCATTTCGAACAAAACGACCCCACCTCCCACACAAATCAAAGCTATATACGTACAAACGATCACTAAAATTCAAATATTCTTGAAAATGGGTAGTCAAATCAACAGCAGAACTGAGCAAAATAGCAACCTCGAAACCCGCCACCACTGGATCTACCAGCTTGAATGATCCAAAATGTAGATCATACAAAATAATTGTCCCCCTACAACCCTATCCTAAGCACTACCACATTACAATGTACTAGCACACCATCTCCACCGTGACCAAAATCAATAAATTACAAAAAAATCAAGATGGATTTCTCTCACGTTGCTTGCACCACCATACTAGCGAACTTTGGAAAATTAAAGAACTCTCAAACCTTGTTGATGATTATTTTGAATTGATGGGTGTTAATGGGATGGTGAGTGGTGGTTGTCAGCGCGGTGGAGGTGGGTTGGATTTTTTGGTTGGGCGTTAGGTGAACTTAATGGTGGGGCACTGGGAGGGGGGAAGAAGATAACCTGATTTTGTTTCTTTTCTATCTATTTTTTTTTTTGTTTAATTATTTAATTAGGAAAGTTCAAAATTACCATTATAACCCTTTTAAAATTGGTCAAAGTTATTTTATTGGGTCAACTAACGGTCAAACTAACAGAAATCAACCATTTGGACCCTAGATGCTAATTTTTAAATGTTTGAGACTATGGGTGGCACAAAGTGAAGATTAAGGTAAAATTTACAAAAAAGTGGTTTGAGATCGCTGCTGCAATTATCCCTGTAAAATAATGATCAATCACCCCTCAAAAATGTAATGGGCATTGGGTATTTATAATAAGAGGTATTTTGTTAGTATAGAATAGATAGAACTCTTAAAAATCGTTAACTAAGGTTTCACGTATAACACTGTTGCTCTAAGGTTAGGCTAGTGATAGGTGTCGCTCGAGTGATAGGCGGACGACAATGATTCTATTTTTTTCGCTCGAGTATCAGTTAGGCGACAGACTAGCGTAAATCCAACAACTCTTTCTCATTGTTCCATACTCGAACCAAAAGACTCCTAGTTTATCTATACAAGCCTCCAAAAGATTCTTCGACTTTTATAACTTTTTTATAACAATTCTATTCTTTTGTAATAATCCTTTTGTCTAAATAATTGCCAATACAATATAAATCCTAACACTTGTCTTCAACACTGTCCCATAAGCTGATGGAGATTTCGGATGAAGTGTATAAAGACAATGCTGCACAAGGCAATTAACTGCTTTGTGGAAAAAGTTCCTTTTTTGCGATGCCACTCACTTGACCTATTATTTACTTGCTTGTTATTGCTTCAAAGAACTAGAAGACTACCAACAACCAGTGTCCAGTAAATTTTAGGGTTATGAGATCTAGATTAACCTTTTAGAGTGGAGGCTTATTCACATTCACAAAGTGCGGGGTCTAAGCAGGTTATTAACGTCTAAATCTCTCCTGCAGCCCTGAAGCTCAGTTCTATTCTCTCACACACCCATTCTTGCACTAGCTAGCCGGGAGGGAGGTGCTTTTTTCGGGTTTGGTTGGCCTCCTTCCTTAGGTTACATAGTTTGGTCCAACCAACAAATAGCCTTCTAGATTCAACAACCTTCATCCCACACTGGTAGGGACATGCAGAGAAATCGGATAACAGTGCTTAAATCACCAGAGCACAGGATCATTCTCACTTTTTCTGAACAAAATCTTTTCTTTTAAACCAAAGAGGCTATTGCCTATAACTCTTCAGGACTATTTCCCCCAGGCGGAGGTCATAAGTGTCTGAATCTATGTATTCATCATTTTCTTAAAAAATCTCAGCATTTTGTACAGTCATTTGCATTGATAAATTGTGTACTTCTACTACAAATATATTCTTGCTATATCTAATGTCCGCTAAACTCAAATTTCTAAATGTTAGGTAAATTGGAAAAAGATGCCAAAAAGTGCAGGCAAAAACTATCTTGCCCTTACTGGACCTTTGGTAGATACGGCTACATGGTCTGCTGATCTCCCTCCTGAACTGAGCTCTAGCGTTCACCAGTGGAGAACTTGCCAAGGTTGAGACATTTGATAGGTCACTCACTAATGGTGCAAGTGTCACCTTATAATCATAACTTTAGAGATCGCTACACAACTAAAAGATCTTTACTGCGCTTCACCAGTGTTGTAGGTGGCACTTAATACATGTTGTAGCCTGTAGCACCTTTTTGTATTGTAGAATGTAATGTTATAAAGATGCATTGAATTCCTAGGTACAAGTCCAAAAGCAATGCTAATTGACATTTTCATAGACATGGATGGTTAGATGCTACTTTTGATATGCTATTCATAGACATAGGCTTTCGTGACCTTGAAGATATCCCTCATCTTTTTATTTGCAATATTTGTTCTATTTTACAGTGGATTTGCTCGTGCACATCCATTCACTGGCTTAAATATGCAAATTCTGTCATTGGTTTGGTGTTTTTATTCAGTAAAATTGTTGATTGAATGTTTGCTTTCTACTTTTATCAGTGCAAGATTAATCATGTCGATCGTATAGCCTGCAGTGCTTAATTAAGGAGAGTAGAGGTGCTATGATTTGCTGTACAGGATCTTACACATCTTTAGAGAAGGAAATGTAGTGACTGATTACATGGCAAATGCAGACAATATCTCCATTACACGGGATAGTAATGGCACAGGATCCTTATACTTGCGTAATGGAGACAATGCCTCCATGTTTACCATTTCATTCTTTCCTATTTCTTCATGTGCATAAAGCTTACATCCAACAGAATATACTTGCGTGCCAGAGGTGCCTGCTAGCGTAATGAAATATTTTGACACTCTGTTGGGAGGGAGGATGGGAGTTGATTGCCTTCTGCATACAATTTGTTTTGGCACTGGCTGTGTGAGTGATGAAGAAGAAGACGTACCCTTTCTTTCAGATGTTACGAGGAAGGTTGGAGGATCTTCCCATGCTCGGTCCAAACTGCACAATTGAGCTTGGCCATGGATCGAGGTTTTGTTGTTACTGGAGTGCCCGATGACCTGAGCATGTTGTGGCTTCCAGTTATCATACTTGAGGGGGTTTGTTACTGGATTTCGGTGATCAATTTGAGGTTTTAACCTCGCTGAGGTGCTGGGTGACAGCTAAGTTCATGCACAAATGCACAGATTTCTTATAAGCCAATAGTTTACCAGATCATACATATTATTACACAATCATGAAACTGTTTCCTTGTCAGAGTCCAAATACATCAAAGTACAGAAAAATTATACAAACGTTTGCATCCTTCAAATGCTTGGATGCTACAATACAATTGAGTACATCACCATACATAATTTATTCAAACCGGCAACGTCTTCGTCATTTGCCTTTATTCACACAAATTTCATAGTTCAGCTGTCCTTGACAAGGTTGTCTAGCGACGGAAACTCCTCACCTGGCGTGGGGCTTCTTCTTCTTCTCCGTTAAGCTTAACGAGAGTATAAATACCTGCCCCTGCAAGAGCTCCAAGTGTAGGTGCCACAAGGTATACCCATACCGCCTTGTAATTTCCTGCTGCAACTGCTGGTCCAAGAGTTCGGACAGGATTCATTGAGCCACCACTCGATGGTCTGCCAATCCAAAGAGAGTCAAAACAATTAGTTAGTGCCCTTTTTCTTCACCTTTTTCATTTAACATCATTTTCAGGAAGAAGATGAAGCAAAAAGGATCGTCTACTCACCCCGCGACAAGAATATTAAGCATAACGGTGGCTCCAACTGCTATGCCTGCTAATTCTCCAACCTGTAAACAAGGATTAATTACTTTGTAATATTTGAAGAAAAGGGAAAAGGAAAGAATGTTGGTGTTCAATTGATAACTCACAGCGCGGGTATCAGTGGCAACAGCAGTAACCACGAATAGCAGATTGAAGGTTATAAGAAATTCAAGGGCGAAAGCCTGGCCAGTGCTGACAGAAGGGACGGTAACACCACCGGACATGAAAGGATGGAAAACACCTTTGAGTGCAAAGGAAGCACAAATGGAGGCCGAAACCTGTGCTGCTATGTAGGCCGGTACATGAGCCCATGGGAAGTGGCGAAGTGTAGCAAAGGCAATAGTGAGAGACGGGTTGAGATGAGCTCCCGAGATGTGACCTGTAGATAAAATCACTATCATAACGGCAAGACCAGCACATGCTGCATTGCCTATAAGTGTTTCGGCTTGATTGTACTTTTGGTTTACGATTGGTCCGGCCGTTGCAGCAAATATCAGGATAAATGTCCCAACAAACTCTGCTCCCAGCTACATTTAACACCAAATTATATTGACATAGTTAATTCCTTCATTTTTGACAAATTTTAATGAATTTCTGAGTGGTTTTTGCCTCTGTTATTAGAATGAATAAGTGTTAGTGTACATCCTAATTTATACAACAAAAAGGTACAGATTCTCTATCGATACTCTTTACAGAAATTATTGGAGGATTCTTGGCACTTTTCGGAGCAGGTATAATCGAGCAAACTAATTGGACTTTCATGGATTATTGAGCTAGTCAATCAAACACGACACGACCCATTCATTTTGGTGGACCAACTCTTGAACGGACTCGAACTGGTTTTAATACGAGTTTATAACTAGGTGGTTAATAAGGGAAATTTCATTTTTCAGTCACTGAACTTTCAACAAAATCTCAATTGGGTGATAGAATTTCAGTTGTTTTTCGATTAGAAGAATGAACTTCAATTTTATTTTAATTAGATAATTGAATTCAGAGTAGTTACAAATGTCAACAATATTTTGGACTTTCATCTCCTAAATTGATGAAAATTCTTTAATCGATAAAAATTTATTAACATATATTTCACATCGTTCAATCACCTAATCTAAAAGCAATGTCATAATCATACTTTTATAGGATGCGTGACACAGAAATGACTGACTGATCAAATATTGTATTCAATAAAGAGAATTAAAGAGGAGGAAAGGACCCCATTCCAATTTCCAACATCAATGTTCATGTTATATTTAGAGAGAGAAAATGATCTAAGTAAAGTGGTCTAACCTTGCGAGTAAGAGAGATGTCAGGCACGGAGAAATTGGTGAGGCTGCAGGTGTGTGTTGTACCCCAAGTGGGTGCATCAACTGGAAGGCACTTGCATCGCGGCATTGATTTTCGATCATAAGACAGCGAATCTATGCGCAGAGAAGACATCAGTGGCGTAGGCGTTCCTGGCGTCGCTGGCGCCGACATTGCTGGTGTTCCGACTTCTAACTCCGGCATTCCGATCGATGTATAAAAATCAAATCAAAAACTTCTTTTTTTTGTATTTTTTTTTTTTTTTAATTAAGACAGCGAGTAACTCTACTAAGGATAGAAATTACATGATTTGTAGGCTTTTTTTAGGGTTTTTGCTACACGAGCTTCTGAATCGTACCCAGATCGATAAAACTCAGTATAACGATAATCCAAAAAGCATTGCGAATCAAAATTATATGGAAAAATTCAACTAATTTTTTTTTTTTTCTTTTTTGAGGTTGATGAAGAAAAGTGGGTGTAGTTACATGTTTCGACGATTTTTATAAATTTGTAGCTACGGAATACGAAAATCTAATAAATCCAGCTTTATATCAAAATGACGATCAAAAGATATATACGTACACAAATAAAACCTGCTATTTGCATATATTATGATACTATAAAGCAGAAAACAGAACAAGAACAAGATATAGAAAATGGAGGAATATGAAAAAAAATTTGTGAAATAATTGTATAACAAACAGTTTGGAGGTGATGGCCATGAGGAATGAACGAGTATAAGTAAGCTAGCACAAATGTCCAATGAATTGGAGAGAGAAAAGTCAATGCTCCAGAGGTAGCAAGCTAGGTCCCTCACTACCCCCACCATATTCATATTATTGATTATATTGACTTCATTTATGCATTAGTTTTTTTATGTGTAAATTTCACCTAGGTCCCCAACCTTTTGTAAGTGTAATACTCGTGTCCCAACTCACTATTCATTGCAATCATGTCCTCAACTTTATAAAGTTGTGGCACCCATATCTCTGGCTAATGGAACACGTTTATTTGAACTTCAAATGACCATATGACATCACATAATATAATATTTGAAAGAATTCTATTAGCATTTCCATCCTTAAGATCTTGACTCTAGTTGAGGAAGTGGTGAGATGCATCGTATCAGCTGTCGACTAGGATAATCAATTTCCTTCCTAAATGAAAACCAACCATTTGATAGAACCTCTTCTTTGAGGGAGGACTTTTAAAACTCAGATCCATATTTTTCATTTACTTGTCTTGACTAAAGTATCCTTATTGGCGTTTGATGTTATGTATACAACTTTTTTCCATCAGGGAAAGAGAACAACAACTTATTCTATTCGTGAGAAATTTTGAATTGGAGAATCATTTTGAACAACCCCGCCTTCATTGTCTTGAAAAAAAAAAATCCAATCCACAAACAAGGAAATGAAAAAAGCTCATTCTCTTTCATGGAGTAGGTAAAGTAGGATTTCAAATGACTGCGCCTTAAACTCTATTGGAACAACACGAAGAAGAAATCGGATTGGAGAAGGAAAGGGATAAGTGCGATCTTGCTTGATGTAAAGGCTCCTAGATCGAGAGTAGGATACAATACTAAGGTCCTTGCAAGTGGTTTTTCTTTTGGGCATCTTTAACCATAGGATCTCGTCAATACAACCCTTATAATTTTGTTATTGATATATTTTTATTATTATTTTCATCGTTCTCAAGGATTTTTTGGGTAGTATGGTCAAATATGAATTGAACCTTCTCACTCTTCTTTTATTGGGAACAGGAAGCATACCAATTGTGTGTGTCGCATTATTTTACTATGTTTTTTGTACTAGTTGGACAATTGATTGAAGAGAAGTTCAATTCATTCAGCCAGCAGTCAACAATGTGCTTATCTTGTGTGGCAACACTATAGAGTGAATAGCTCTTCTAAACGGATGGCTGTGCAACAAGACTATAAATTAGTAAGGCAAGATGACCAACTGAGAAGAATTCCCATTCTTGCTTAAGCTTTATAGAGTAGTCTTGTAAGGAACTTAAACCCTTTAGAAAGTACTTTGAATTGCATGTGTTAAGCAAAGGTAAACATTTTTCTTTGTTTCTTTCTCGATGCGAAGAATCGCCAGTTTCCTAGCTAGATGAGGAAAGCAATGTGAGCAATCGATTTGTAAACGAGAAAGTCAACATTATTTATCTTTATTTTTTTTTACAAGATAAATTCATCAGTGACTTCAATTTTCATATATGAGAATATTCATGAAGTTGATCCCCTTGCTTCAGCTCAGACATCAAATGATTATAAGTTGGTCGTTATGTGCTCAAATAAACGTTTTCGATTAGTCCAAGACATGAGCGACACATTTATGAAAGGTGGGGATATGAGCGTAGGAAATGGTGGGTTGGAGTATGAGTGCCACACTTGCAAAAGGCTGCGGACCACTGGTGAAAATTTTCCTATTGATTTATTAACTTTAATTTATGTATTATTATTATTTTATTCTTTTAATTGTTTGTGAAACTCACGTCTAAGGCCTGGCCATCGTTTATTTTATTCCCACATCATTCCTACTTCGTTACTCTTTTCTGCTTACGATTTTAACTTTTTATTTTTTTAATGAAAAGCCATATTTTAATAAATTTATTTGCACGAAATCTAATGAGTCACTAAACTTTAATTTAGTTCCAAAATTCGCGTCTATCATATTATATCATCTATTGTTCTTCAAATTAATGAAAATTACCCTTTGTGAAATCGCTATATTGCACCATATAAATGAAAATGGTAAAATGCGAGCTTTGGCAATGACTTTTAATGAAAAATATAAAAGACGAGATTTAAAAAAAAAAAACTTTGAAGAATAAGCAATTTATATCAATTTGAAACATGTAACGCAATGCTGAAATTTAAAATTAAATTTAAGTTTAGTGTGACCAATTGAAATTTTACTGAAAGTTCATGGACTGCTTATGAGATTTAACCAGAGCCATATTGACTACAAGATTTAGGTGAAAATTCATGTTGGACCTTGAATAAATTTATGAAGAATAAAAATTCAATTTCTACATGAAAATATATTGAAGTCACATGGTGCAAGTGGGCTAAGTCCACGAGGTTTGCCGCAAAGGCGCAAGAAACTCGGATTTTTTGCAAATTATAGACGACTTTCTCACAAGAATATAAGTTTAGCATCAAAATAAATAAACATGTAATTCCAACTAAAAATAATATTGGTATGAGTTCAAGTTAGTTGTCACTAAATTATTATCTCCTTTCACTTTTCTTCTTGTACACATTTTTATACCTTAAAGTCTTCCCATTCACTAGAAAGAAGTCATGTGCCGATAAGTTAAAAATGTATTTAAAGAATAATTAAGAAGATAACAAGTTCGATAAAATAGATGTCAATTTCTATTAATATATTCCCTCCGTCCCACAAAAATATGTTCGTTTTCATTTTCCCACGGATTAAGAAAATGTAATTTTAATATAGTTGTATATATCTTTTTTTTTTCTTTTTTTTTTTTTACATCTTTGTAGTATACCAATACATTAAATAATGGTTTAAATAAGAGTAATTCATATTTGTTGATAGCAATTCACATTAAATAGGGGTATATTAGAAAACTAAAAAAGTAACTATACTATTAATAAGGAAAGTAGTCTATAATTTGAAACAGACGAAAAAGTAGTAGTTATTTGCTAAGAATTCTCTTCATCCGACGCCTCAAACATAGTGCATTCATGACATTGTAATACTAATTGGATACCAATAGTTCTTAGCATTAGATCTTAGCAAGCACTCGGATACAGACAATAGGTGGTGAGAGATAATGATTAGTTACAAAATTAATTACAATACACTATTATAGTGTGCCAGATCAATTTCGTGTGTGTGTGTGTGTGT
>CAIGRB010004802.1:1949-13795 GCA_903798255.1 Fraxinus quadrangulata | reverse complement strand
TCATAAGCTAAAAATCATTCTCAATCAATCACGAAATTTAACTTCTTTACACACACATTGTATACAAGAAATTAGATGGAATACATACCTCTGTTATAATGGAAGTGGAATTACTCATTCTGTATATCTACATTGGAAACAAAAAATGAAGTTGCAATTCAATTTTCAGGGGAAAAAAAGCGAAGAAGACAGCTTCAAATGAATTTGGCAAGAGTTTTGGTTGACTGTAGAGAGAGAAAATGAAAAGGGAAAGTGAGAAAGAAGACGGATGCGTGGAGAAAGGAGAATGAGAGTTAGCGCGAAAAAATGGAGAAAGAGTAAGTGGTCGCCTGAGTATTTTGTTGTTTTAAGAAAAAAAAAACTGAATTATGACGAAAAGAAATTGCGACACGTGGTGTCCAATTCTTTGGCTCTTTTATATTGTAGTGAAATCATACTTCATTTTTTTTAACAAATCTGTACCTTTTCAATTAATATTTATATTAGCAATTTTATTGTTCAATTTAAAGTTTTATTATTTCTAAATTTACTTATTTGAATTATTTCTTTCCAATTTTAGTATAAATTCTATTATTTTACCTCTTTCTTTCATATATTATTCCAAATGGATTAAACATATCGTTGAAAGTTGGTAACTACAACTAAATCTTGGATACTTCTAGCATTCTAAAAACTACTTTGCCATTATATTATTATTTTAGTGGTTTAAATGATGTTTCAATTTTTGATAATTTGGGTAACGAACATGGGAATACGAATCGAATTGATTTGGATGATATTGAAGAAGACAATGAAACATTGACATCATGTTCGAACAATAAATGACGAGCAAAGAAAAAGGCTAGATGTTGGGAGCACTTCAAATAGGTGGTTATTATTGCAGTAGTAGACGGGAAGGTATAACACATAGCACAATGTGAATATTGTAAATAGAGGTTATCTTTGCAAAAGGGTATCAGTACGACACATCTAAATAGGGATTACAAATGATGTACAGTCAAACATGAAAATTTAAAAACTAATCAAACTCGACTCCAATTTGGTTCTCCTAGTGCAAATTTTAGTTCTCATCTTAACAATTAGGTTTATTCACACAGATAATGCGTGAAGGTATGACGTTGTTAGTAGATAGTAGTAAGTTTTTTGCTTAGCGTAGGAAAGCGTTTAATTGACCAACTTCATACAAAAATATCTCTAACAAAGATGAAAATCCTATTCTAGAAAGATTATTCGTTAAGGTGCTATTAATTTTGAAAATAAAAGGAAGTCATGGATAATACATGATTTAAATAAATATTACATAGTTGCTACTGCACACTACATACATAAACGGTGGATAATGTTTCATTTAAAATAATTGGATATCTCTATAATGAAATAAATATTTTTAATGTTTTAATGAACGTCGTAATAGAATTTAATTGTGAAACTAAAATATGCAGTTTTACGTTTGACAATGCATCGATCAGCATAATAGTAATTGAAAAATTAGCTAGAATGTCTATAAACCTTATTTTTAATTTTAATTGTCAAAGATGGACTAAAATTCACAGGACAATTAGAAAAAATTAGATATGTTCTTAACTTTATTACGATCTCTTCGGGTAGAGAATATATATTATGTGATTTATGTATACAAAATGGACTAAAAACAAGAACATTTATCACATGTAAGTAATAGATGAAACTCAACTTATCTTATATTACAATCTTCCAAAGGTTATGAAAATTGCATTACTGCTTATCACAACGGCCAACATTTACACAGTCCAAAATTTGATTTACAATACCATGATTAACAATTTTCATTTCATGTGAGAAAAGTTTTTGAAAGTTATTTATAACACTGAACGCATATTCATGCATACATTATAGTAACGATGAAGGCTAAGTTTAGAAAATATTGTGAGAAATAGCATATGTTGATTCCATTACCTTCAATAATCGATCATATGTTTAATGCATGTCGAATGAGCTATATGCTAAAAAGGAATATTTAATAATATTTAGCTCCTGTTTGGTGCACATTTTTGGAAAAATAATGCATTTTTACTGTTGATGTGATGAGGAATATGAGGTTGAAAAAGAATGAAAAGTTATTGATGTGACGAAAAATATTATTTTATTGAAAAATGTGTGATTGAAATTGGGTAAAAGAATGAGAGTGAAGAAAATAATGTGGCTCAAACAGAGCTAGTTCATCAATATGGTTGTAAAGAGGTATAAAGTCTTAAATTATTGGTAGGCCAACAAACGAGCTTTATTCTCATTCCTACGCAATTGGGAGACTAAAACAAAACACGAACCAAATCTGCCTTTTTTTTTTCTTTTTTCTAATGAATAGCATATCATATGTTACTTTCTCAGTTTGGATGCTTTCTCAAAAAAGATGAGATTTTTTTTCTCCTATGTTCTTGCTTTCTATATTATGTTGTTTTCAAGTATATTTCCAATATATAATGGCGCAAAGTTCGTTAAGGGCCTTAGACCAAGTAGAGTTTTTTTTTTTTCCTCTCTTAAAAATTCACGTGAACAATATTGTAAATTTTTATACTTGGTACTCATTGGAGCATGTGAATCTTGACGAATAAATAGATTCATTAAACAACTAAGTATGTATTTATCAAAATATTATATATTATTTCTCTATAAACACGTTGCAAATAGTTGAGTTAATTATTATTATTTTTAAATTTCTTATATAGGTAGTACGGTTTATTCATTTTTTCTAGTATCAGATCAATTTTGCAAAAATCTCAATCATTTTCGATGATCATGCGCCATCCTATTCACGGATTTTGAGTTGAATATTTCAATTGTCACTTAACTTTCCTAATGTTTCACAATTTTCATTTGATTTTGAAAGGTTTTTGGGATGCCATCGAATTTTCTAAAGTATTTTACGGTTATCATTGAACTATAAAAGTCATATGAATCATCAATGAACTTGTCAAAAAATGTTATCACATCTGTTGCACTCACCACTTGGTGTTTTAAAAATTAAAGAACTTGACGACATGACAGTTGATATGATGGATGGAACATTTTTATAAATTCACCTAGTGTATGAATTTTTGAAATGATGAGTGAGGAATCCAAGATGATTCTTAGCTCTTGAACCAAAATAATGAAAAAACTTGACTCTGAAACCAAATTTGTACCTTTTTAAAAACTTCTTACAATTTGTTCACCCTAACCTAACAAATTGCAAATATTATAATCAATCAAACTCGTTCCTTTGAATGATTAAACCATATCATTCATATATTCTATTTCTGCTAGATATTGAGAATATAATTTTTAATATTAGTTAACTATTTTTTTTTCTAGAAGTGTAACTGGTAGAAACAAATCTGAAAAAGTTCGAGCTCGGCTCTAGTAGTTACATGCACCCAAATAGTTCTAATTATGAAATATAAGATGTAATAAATGTTTTCGATAATTCAAATACTCGGACCGATCCATCAAACCAGGCCCAGGAAAAAACCAGAAACAAGGCTCACCCGTAAGAAAATGAGTATACGCTCTAAAAGCTTAATTTTAAATTAGATATTTATCATCCCCTCCCATCTCTCAATTTGAACTGCTTTGCGAGTGCAGGACCCTCGGCACGAAAAACGCCTTCATCAACAACTGAATTTCGATTTATGCACAAAGATGACGAATGATTGGAACACAACAGACATTGCAAGTCCTAGATTACTAAGCATGTATTTCAAGGAAAAAATTGTTTCAAACAGCAACAGTTGATTAATAATAGTAAGCTTCAACCCAGCTACATTAAGGAAAACAACGTTCATGAAGAAACAAGTCGATAGGCATTCAAAATTCCTCTCTGGAAACATTTAATTGTTTAAACTCGTACAATTCTCCCAAAACAGCTACGGCTGAGACGTATATCTTCTTAAAAGATACGCTGAGGCTTCCCCATCGTACTTTTCAAGTATAAGCATCTCACCTGATTTAACAATAAAATCAATAATTTAGCCACCATAAAATCTAGATTGCAGGTGAATAGCATTAGTGTCTCTAGGACAGAAGGCTTTAAACTCGCATGGAAAACCATCGTTTGAACAGAAACAAATTACAGGTTAGATTCATCATTCACACACGGTACCAATAAATGAACTTTGAGCTGTAAGAATATTCAGCAAGAAAAATTGGTATATACCATGGTAAAGCATACCACAAATATGGACGATCCTAGTTTGAAAAAATGATCAGTTCAGAATGGCAAGCACACAACAATATTAATTGACCGTAAAGGAATGATGGGGAGACACTCACATTCTGCCAATTTTTCTTCAGCAGTGAAACTAGAAAGTTGACACTCATTTGCACATTTTGAAAGATTTGCTTCTCCTCCATACCCAAATTTCCAACAGCAACTCCCATGCAAAGAACCTTTTTCAGCTGAAATTTCACTGTGGCCTTCGTCTCATTGACCTTGGATTCAAGAGATTCCTGGTGACTCACAAGAGTAGGGAACTTTCCTGCATTAAAAATGTTAAAACAAGTTAGCCGAAGCATTAACATGACAAAGGAACTTGTAAATGTTTCAACTTTAGGACATCGCAATTATCTTCATAGTCACTAAAAAATGTTGTGCAAAGTCACCAAAAAGGCATGCAATGATAATATCCACTATTTATTGATTTATAATTTAGTTATCAATTCACAAGGCAAGCCAAAGGGAACAGACTTGTTTCTAGGTGTTGCATTCAAAAATATTTACATAAACTTGAATTAAACTACAACAAAAATGCAATTAAAAGCCTGCTTTAGTACCATGCAAGAATTATAATTTTTAAAACAGAAACAAACATCAGATATGCCAATCATGGTAATATTAAATGTTACACAATTCTGTATATCCCGAAATGATTCCATTTTACACAACTTCCACTATTTCTATTGGCCGTAATTGATAATTCAATGAGAAGATTAGTTAGATTTGCATACAGGTACAAAAACACTTCAATATCTCAGAAAGCATCATTGCAAGATCTTATATTAGCATACTTTTTACTTTTTCAACCTCTAAAGAAGATAAGACCAACTATTATTATCAGATGTTAACTCATCAAACGCACTTGCCTGCCTTGTTAAGACCAGGTCCTAAGAGACGAGGAATCTGCTTGATAACAGCTTCTGAGGCTAAGAAAGCATGATATTTCTTTGCAAGTTTCTTAACCAACTTCTTGTTTTTGTTCAACTTCTTGAGAGCCTCCACATCCATGGACTCCAATCCTATTTTTTCTGCCTGCAAATAAATTTTTTTTTTTTAAAAAAAGACATGAAACATGGGTACACATGTCTAGAATACTATCAAGATTATCATCGCGACAGCAGAAATGGCATAGATATTGAAAATAACATGTCTCGAAATGAAATCAAAATGAAGCAACGCGTGATTCACAAATATGTTTAAAACGTAGAAATTACTCTTTAGGGTGGTACTTATGTGGTCTTGCCATCAAAACTTCCCTGGCTTAAGCATATGAAAACTAAATCTAGTACAATTTAAAAATTTAATAAAAATAAGGAAATCCAGCTCAACAAGTAAAGTTTTAGTAGGCGCTAGTTCATGTTATACCTAGCACACAAATGAAGTTGTTTCATGCACATTCTCTGCTAGCTTTACTAAAGTTGCATATAATACATGATAACCAAACCAACATAAATCGAATGCATATGAGACTAGTGTACGATAGGAAACTTCAGAGCAATGAAAACATTGTTTCTAAGGAACTCATTACACAATCGTCTTTGTCGTGCAAGGGAATTCTTAATACAAATATACATGACTAATAAATGTCAATTATTTCACTATATCCCACAATCATGCATATTAAAGTTCACTACAGGCACAATGCTATAACAAACATAACGAAGCTTCAGCTTTATTTATAATCTGAATCAGAAAGCTAAAGATAGATTGCAACATTTGTAAACCATCTGATCTTACTTAAATAACAAATGGAGAACACAAGTATACCTCCTCAACATGCTGAGCATCACCAAGCATGCAAATTTTCATCTTGGGTCGAGGAATGTGAGGCAACTTCACCGAGCCACTGAATCGCTTGTCCTTCTGGGGATCATAGTTTTTCAGCCCAATTTGAAGCTCAATTGTCTCGGTGAAATTGCGTTTTTTCTCCTTAGAATCGGTAACAATTACAGAGACAGCTTCTCTCAAGGCCTCGCTCTGAAGCTTACTGCAAATTAATTACAATCAAAACCAGATCAGATACGCATACAACAATAAACTCCATTTACAAAGAAATTCTTAAAATTTCTGTTTTCTCACCTCATTGTGCAATATCTCTATTTCTTCTCAATCCACTTCTATTCAAGAACAATATAACCAAATTAAAATCACAAAAACAACATTTTGTAATCAATTTAACAGATACATCGACATAAAATGGAGATAGAATGAAACCTGACGAGAAGTATCAGAGTTTGTTAGACGGAATTGACGGCGTCGTTTGGCGAGGACGAAATAGGATGCTATAAACCCTAGAGCGGAGAAGGTTCTTGAGTTAGATTGGGCTGTACCTTTTCTGGGCTTATTTTGGAGTGAAATGAAAGTAAAATAAATTTACACAATTGGCACTAAAAAGGGAAAATAACTAATAAACCCTTTTCATAGATGAAAAATGCTAAGTGCACCGGTATCCGTAGCAAAACTCTTTATAGATTTGTAGTAAACCCTTTGTCTGTAATAGTCACCAAAAAGACAAAAAATGGCATCTCTCAACACAAGTCATAAAAAACATTGATCTTTACACGTCCAGATAATCGTAACAAAGCTCTTTATAGATTTGTAGTAAACTCTTTATCTGTAGTATTCACCAAAAAAAAGGGTCATCTCTCAACACAAGTCATAAAAAATATTGATCCATTTTTCAGAAATACATAATCATTTTCTCCACCTCCATCTTCTCGAATTTTACAGTCATTTTCTCGACCTTGGTCTTCTCAAATTTCTTCTCAAATTATTGTAAGTTTATTTCAAAATTTTCTTATTTTCAAAACGCTAAGCAGTGACTTGCATTTTATGTTTAGGTCCAATGATTAACAATGTGAAAGAAGAAGATATTGGTGTAGCTATTGAGATGGAAATTAGAGAGAAAAAAAAATACGTAAATAATGCTATATATAGCATCAATCACATTCGGCATTACTCTTTGTAACATGTTTTTTGTATTCTAAAAAATTCGTCTAAAAGCGGGCACAAAAAAGGTCCTCACCCTAAGGCACCTTTTATTTGTCAAATGTTATTTTCTTATTTTGAAGTATAACCATACAAAATATTCAACTCTTTCTTAAATTCTAAAACATTAAAATAAAAAAAATAAAAAAGATTGAGCTTAGTACAAATCCAACCCACAAACAAAGCATTAATAGTTTAGAATATTTATAATTTTGAAATTTATATTTTTTTAAAAAAACTTGAAAATGTGATTCCTTTAAATTTTTAGGATGTATTATTTTATTTAATTATCGATCTAAAATAGTTGGGAAAAAAAAATACTCTTAGATTCGTAAGACTTAAAGTTTAACCTCCACGTCTTGTATCTTTTAGAACATTGATTTTCTATATATTTACAAATATTCTCCAAATTTTACTTTATTTCAATTTTTACCCTAATCTTTTATTTATGCCATACAATTTCAAACCTTTGAATTGCTTGCAGCTTAAGGACATATGGACTTCATTTGATTGTCATTGACCAAAAAGATTGATTTTGGCAATATTTTAATCAATTTTAAAAGGGTAAAATAGTAACTTTTTATTTTTATTTTTTTCACCTGAAAAAACTAGAGAGAGAGAGAGAGAGAGCTTCATTCCCACCCCCACCCCCACCACGATGCCCATTTTCTATGGAGGAAGAATTTCAAGAATCTGAATCATTTTACAAGAAAATGCCATTTTTGTGGGTTTAATGTAGAATCAATATAAATAATTCCATTGTCAAGATAAACAAAAAGAGAAAATTAGATTGTTGACTTCACTATTAGTAGCCATTTTTCTTCAATTTTGAAACACCTTGAAGAAGAAGAAAATAAGAATCGGTCTCAGAAATTTTGTTGTTTGTACAGAAAAATCTGCCAGAAGGAGTGATCGAAATGATGTGGAGGGAAAAATTGGATGAAAAGTTGACTATATTTTAAACTGATAAATAATATAGTGTCATATAATATTATGTGAGTCTTGATGTACGTGTAGCAAAATTATTTTTCTTCAATTTCTTCACAAAGTTTGGATTGTTATCATATTCCTTGGGTTTAGGTGGCAGCAATTTTAGGTGATATGAATACAGTGAGAGGGGGCCGTAGATGACATTGTTGCTGTTTATGGAGGCGGGGGGAAGAGAGAGCGGGTTCCATATGGAGGCGGCATTTGCTTGCGGCATCCGGAGTCCTCGTCGTCCGAAGTTGAGAAGGAGAAGAAACAGAGGGGCAACAATGTTGAAAGTCGAAAACTGCAGGAGTTTCAGGGGAAGATGAATAATTAATTTATTTTATTTAATTATCTTATGTACAATTTTACAGTTTTGCCAATGTGTTAATTTGTCCTCCGACTGCAAGCAATTCAAAGGTTTGGGACGGTAGAAACGTTAGGGTAAAAACAGCAACAAATTAAAGATCTGAAACCTCAGCTTCAATTTTCGCGCAGAGTGGCGATACAAGTGGGAAGTCTAAAAGAGTACGCTACCCCCATAAAGTTCGAAGCAAGATGGCCATGGATGGACATAACCATCAAAAGAAAAACAAAAAGATGATTTGATCAAGCCTCCTCCAGAACAATTACAAAAATATTTAAAAAACTTCTAGCCTCTTTAATGTCAAGATCACTAGATATAAATGCAATAATGTTAACAATACAGATATGGTACTGAAATTAACACTCAAATCAGAGAATTTCACAGGAAGAAACTTGTAATGTGATAAAAGCGAAGTACGGCAAATTTGACTTCTTATAATTAGAACAACTCCACGGGCTCACAGCCTGTACGTTCCAACAAGGTAACAATTATTAAGAGAAACATCAAAATGCAAGCTACAAATCGGGGACAAGAAAACCAAGCCAGATGGAGAGTTGGAAAATGCTACTTCATTCTGATGGTCTCTGTCCCAAAACTGGAATATCCTCATAACGCTTCTGTATTGCAGTTGTGGAAAAATTTAGTCAGAAATTAATGAACTCCTGAGCGAAAGTCCATGAATGTCATATTGAGCAAAAAAGGCTTAGTACTCAGCATTTTAAACGACACTTAGCATGACAAAAAAGGTGATGCAAGTCAATAATAAAAACTAAACATAATAGGCAGGGGCAGAGAGATTCCTGTCCAGTGGGGGAAGACTTAACTACGAATTTTTTTTTCTTTCAAAAAGGCACTTGAGTGTTCGAAGTCAATTTTTTGAGGGATCCAAGTCCCCAACCTTCCAGAAATAAGCACGTAGGTCTTCATTTAGATGGAGATTATTAGTTTTACCATCACATTGTGTGTGTCATATTCCAGGGTACTTTTGCAAACCAACACCTATCTCTAAACAAGGGAAAAGCAAAAAGAAACGCTAAGCAGAAAAGGAAAACACAAATGAAAAAGAATATAAAATAGTTGCCCACCAACCCCAACCCCAACCCCAACCCCAACCCCAAACCCACCTAATCCAGTACGGATTCCCTGCAGACACCGACAGATGGTATCTCCGACCTCACAGTTTCACAAACTATTTCTTTTAATTCCTTTTTTTTTTTTTCCTTTCGGTTGGACGTGCAACAAATACACTTCATATGCCGTTTCATTTCACGTGTCCTTTCTTCAGTTGATATAGTAGTTGAAGAAATGGATGCAGATTTATTTTCTGAACAAGACTGTCCTGGTTCGTGAGAACCAGAGAGTGGGGATACCCCTAATGGCCAAATGTTGTTGGGCCCATCGCCGCCTGTAGTTGTAAAGTGCTGGTGAGTGGAGGGTGATGCTGTGGAGGTGGTGGATGGGGGTTGAAGGAGGCTGCTGGTTTATTTAAAAAAATTTTAAAAAGTCAAAATTCAGTGGGTAAACTTCATCCACTGGACCCCCTGCCTTGTGCCTCTGCCATTAATAATGTGAAAATTTTGCAGGGCACAAGCAGTCGGTGAACAAACTCTCGCTGAAGAGTATAAATATTTTTTAGTAAATTTGAAACTTTAACGGCCACTATAACATAAAAATATATAAATAAAACTGTGTTGCTACACGTAACTCACAAGTCGATAATGTGTTCAAGCAAACGTATGTAATGAATGCCAAAATCTAATTTTGAAACAGGAATCCAAAATGGTGCTCATAGCCACTTGGGGGCATGGGGGGATAATTGATTTCTGCCATGTCATACCAACTATTAAGTCCATTCAAACCCACTTCGACTTGAGTTATGCTACATCCCAAATTTAATCTCTGTTTCCCACTACTATATGTTTTTTAAACCATGATTTTAACACAGGTGTATTTAATTTCATAATTTGTTACCTTATAAATTACTATCCTATAACATAATGTTCGAGTAAAAGATACATGCAGCTCTAAAACTTTTCAAAATGACACTGAACTTATTTGTGGCTTTAAACCTTCAACGTTGGTCCCAACAAGTGAAAAAGGGATAGCTGAATCGGAAGGGGGATAATTATCTTACTTTAATCTGTTCAATTTCTCAGAAACCAGTTTGTTTATTCAAGTAATTAATTTCATTATAAATAATATGCATTATTATATCTTCCAGCACATGATGTTATCAAACAGAGTAGTACACACAATCCACAGCCTAACAGCATTTCAAATGCCATAGTGTTTTGACATGTTATTTCAGACTTGAGAATCAGTCTACCGCTGAAACTAACAATTCATTTAATATGCAAGCAAGAACCCAGTCGTATGCACCCACACACAGTGTAAATCAGCAAAAAAATCAGCTCAAATTGAAGAATGATGATTTAAAGTGATACCCCAACATTGTTGTGCTCCCACAGCCTGTGAACCCCATAGTCCACCGCCTGCAAAGTCAAACAAATCAAATTAACCCAAAATCCAGATTGCAAAAAAATTGAGAAAGCAGAAAAAGAACAGAAATCTGAAAACCCTTAACAATCCAAAACCCAAATCACACTCCAACGGTTAACATCAAAACTTCTTTTGAGAAATTAGTTGAATATCAGTAGATATTGTTCATTTCCCAGATCCAAATTCAATAGAGTCAATCTACACATAAATATAACATAAATATAAATGGAAATGTAAAGATACTGACGCGTTCACCGAGGAAGGCACCGGCGACGACAAAGGTAACGTAGACGGAATTGCGGCGCATAAGCACTCTGTAGAGTCCTTCCCAAACACCTCCGCTTCGTCTAGCCGCCGTTTCCATTTCGAATCTTCCTCTTTTTTACAAAATTCTCTGTGAATTTCCAGTAGTTTGGTTGGAGAAAATGGAGAAATAGGGATTTTTCAGTTTAGGGATTTGAGTTTGTTATGGTGAACCGGACCGGATGCACGCGTTAATTAGACAAACCGGGTTAGATTGAAATGGGCAAAAGGAGCAGAGCCCAGAGGTGGGCATGGACTAAGCGCATGGTAGGCAAAATTAAAATTAAAATTTAAGATGTTTAATCTTATAATTACTATTTATAAATGACCCACAATTTGTAGCATTATAATTACTCCCAAGCGTGCTATAAGTACACGACTTAATAGGTAGTGATGTCAATGAGCCAAACCGAGCTCTGCTCGTGCGGGCTCGTTACTCGAGCTGTGAGCTCGCCTAATTTTTTTTTTTTACTCTACCTAGACTTTTAA
>CAIGRB010004786.1:0-13456 GCA_903798255.1 Fraxinus quadrangulata | reverse complement strand
CGGGGATCAGCCGCCTAATATAGTTGGCTGGCATACCGACAGGCTGTTATGCAGGTGTCCAATCAATCAAGGCTGAAAGATCTTCAAATCCGTTACGGGGAACAACGTCGACATTGTGGTGGGGCGATGTCTGCTACGATCCGAGGTCCTTATGTAGCTGGGAGGGAGCTCCTGCCTTGGGACTTCGAAACCTTGGCGACCTCGACCAGATCAATAAAAAGGGAGACTTCACCAAATCTCTCTGTCCGACCCCCCAGCTAATTTGGTCCACATGGGCCAACTGTCTACACATTTGTCAGCGTGGCACATCTGCCAGCGTGGCAATTATCTGTGTCTCGGAATTAAGACGAGGTGGTAACGGCGGTAACAATTACAATTAAACTATGATGCAATAAGTTAAAAAAGTAGTTCCATTATAACCACCTTTTATTATATTGACTTTCTTAAATTTCAGCATGTGTTCCTAAATACCTTGAACGCCCCTAATTTTAGAAAGAATTCTGATTGGGATGATTAAAAAGAGGGATTGAGGGATATATATAACATGGATGGGACTACTCGTCCATGGGATACACCTTTTGAAAGAGTTGCAACTGTTAGGGCGAACACAGATTTTAAAGAAGAAGAAATATAACTTGACAGGGATAAACTTTTTTGGAAAATTTCATGATGACAAATGTTTAAGTATACAATTTCCAAAATTAACAAATAAAAAATTTCAAAAATCAAGTGGTCATATTTGTGACCTCATAAATGTTGTGTCCTATAATTGTCACATACCAGACAACTTAGTGAGTCATAGTCACGTACTAGGTCACAAAGCACACAAAATCACAATTACATACTACACAAACTATAGATCACAGTTACATATTAAGTCACAAATCACATAATCAATATGTCACAAATTATATATTAGTCACAAATCATACATTTAACAACTAATTTCAATCACTATCGTTCTCACTCCATTTCACTGCCTCTGGCAACCATCAATTGACTTGAATGGATCGATCATTTTGAGAAAAGGTTCTGTTGGAAATAAATATTTTTGTTATATTTTTACACATTATTTTAGTTGGCTTACTTAATATAAATTGATTTTTAAATGTCAATGACAAGGCTAAAAACGTGAAAATAGGATGTTGTCCAAGCAATCAGCTAGTCTGAATTGACTGGGTGGTATGAGTCTATGGCTGAGGATTTTAGGGTTTTAACACCCAAAACGAGACACAATTTTCACTTTCCATGTTGCAGAAAATACATATTTATTTACCTATTATCCTAGATATTATTTGATATGTTAAATAATTAAAGTTAAGGAAATACTAATTTATTACTAAACTTTCCTTAAGTTTATTT
This sequence comes from Fraxinus quadrangulata, assembly GCA_903798255.1. NCBI lineage: Eukaryota > Viridiplantae > Streptophyta > Magnoliopsida > Lamiales > Oleaceae > Fraxinus > Fraxinus quadrangulata. The sequence continues at coordinate 12,094 of CAIGRB010004786.1, read as the reverse complement.
ATTACCATAACAAATAAATCTTGTATGATATGATTATATTCTTACCGGTTTTATTGTGTATAATTTAGGTAGGATTTAATTTAATCTTGGTTATTGCTTTAAGGAAAGATTAATTTAATATTAGAATTTCTCTATTTATTACCGCATCAAATAAATTATATGTGATATGATTATATATACTTATCATGTTTCATTGTTTGATTTTTAGGTAAGTTTTAATTGGAATCTTGTTTATTGCTTTACATCAGTAAAGGCAGAAATCATGAAGATGATTAAGAGCTCTGATTATTATTCGTTAATTTTGCAAAATTACAAAAATGAGACCATTGTATTTTTTATCGTTTGATTTAGTGAATTGATTTACCTGTGGCATGAAGCCCGTGAATGTTTTCCTTAAGGACTTACTAAGTTATATATGATGTTTATACTTGTTAATTTCTGGGTAAATCACTTTGAACACTAGAATATGTCTACACGTTGCAGTCAGAATTACTTTAATAACTGTTTGTAGGATATTCTATTTGCCTGGCGTGTACTGTCTGAACAGGGTAATTAAAACAAAATTTTTAATTAACTAGGTTTAAGTATTTACAATTGGGATCAGAGAGGGTTTACTTTTAAAAAGTTTGATCCACGAAAAACTTAGTAATGGACGATGAACCTTTTAGACCTCTTATTCTAGATGAGACTAATTACTCCTATTAAAAAAATTAGGATGCAAGTTTATGTCCGATCCTTAGATATGAGAAAGCATAACATTCAATCGTATATGACTATAAAACTCCCACCATGATAGAAAAATATGTAGAAAAAGAGAGAAGAAGAGACGAGCGGGTGACTACTGATTCTAATAGTGCTAGTTGGAATTCAAAAGCCTTAAATGTTGTTTTCTCATTTGTAGACTCTAATCAATTTCAATTGATTTCTACATGAAAGGGGGCTAAGGAGGCGTAGGACATATTGCAAGTTGCTAATGAAGGAACCTCCATTGTGAAGTCTTCTAAACTCTAAATGCTTACACTTCAATTTGAGCAATTAACAATGAGGAATGATAAAAACTTCAAAGATTTATACGCCAAGCTGAGTGACGTTACTAACTCGACCTATCCCTTGGGAAAGAAGTATTTGGAAAGTAAAATAGTGAAGAAGGATTCTTCTTCCTGACAGATTCCATTCCAAGGTAACTACAATAGAGGAGAGTAAAGATATAGATAGCATGAAGGTAAAAGAATTGGTGGGGTCTTTAATGACCTATGAGTTGTATCTCCATAAGATAAAGAAGGAAAAAGGATCGAAAAATGCATTAAAGTCAAGCAACTTGAGGTAGAAGATGAAGAAAATGAAAGTGATAGCAATGAGCATATGGACATGCTTACTAAAAATTTTAAGAAATTCCTAAAGAGCAATCAGGAATGAAGAAGCTTAAGACCTTAACAACAATAAAAGAAGAAGTTTTTTAACAACTCAAGACAAAAACCCTACCCCATCTGTGGAAAAAACTCAGAATTGTATTCAATGTCATGAATGTGAATGATTTGGTCACATAGCTGCTAAATGTGCGAACATATTAAATAAGTCTCGAGGTAAGAAGGCAATGAACATAACATGGAGTGAAGATGAGGACAAAGAGTCAAACTCAGATGAGGAGGACAGAAAGATGATAACTAGGTAACCTCACTCATTGTTAACCTTTAGTACGGTGCTGACTCATTATAACTGTTGCATGTAGGTACAAACTTACTGACTAGAGATAGCCGAATTGAGTCACGTATGTTGAGAATGTATGATACTAAAAAGGAATCTAAAAATTGAACTTGGAGAAAATTGTCACACTACTCGCAATGATGAAATATATTGAAGAAAAAAGGGATGTTGTTACAACTGACAAAGATGCTATATCTAAAGTTCTGAAGAAAAAGAAAATCAAATCTTGGAGTTCAATGTTGAATTGGACCACACCAAGGAGAGATTGAGACAACTTACCATTGGATTAGCCCACTTAAGTGAAGTCCTTATCTATGGAAGAACCTCAAGCATCAAAGAGGGTTTAGGTTATTAAAAAAAAGGGAAGGAGAAAAATGTGATCAGTTGAAATTTGTCGAAGAAACAAAACTTGATATATTGCAGGCCAGACCTCAGAAATTGTAGTTAAGGAACCAGAATTCCAGATAACATGTCTGTAAAAATATTTGACGCACACCAGCATGTTCTGACTGAATCAAAAAACTTGATTTAGATAAAGTCATTAGGTAAACAAGTGAGATTTCACTTTCAAAATCAGAAAGGTAAAACACAGCACACAGTTAGATGTAACTTTTGTTGTCAGCATAGACATGTTTCACATCATTGTTTATCTCACAAGAAACAACACGTGACAAAAGAGTGAACTTGCTCTTATTTGTTTCTGACTTGAAAGAAAACCTAATTAGTGTAGGCCAACTCTGTGATGATAATCTTATGGTCATGTTTACAAAACATTCCTGCAAAATGCTAAAAATTGATGATAGTTGTGTCTTACGTGTGTTGACCTATGGTTGATTATAACTCTAAAGTTTTAATTATAACAAGCAAGTTAATCTTATTTACTAACAAGATGAATTCAAGTGATTATAATTTTTTAAAGCATGCAATGGAAAATTGATCGATGGTCGTCAAAAGATCAAAAGCTATCATCACAAATCGAACTCATGAAGGAAGTCAAGATGGAAGTGTTCACGAAAATATTTGTTCGTTTTGTAAATCACCGCAAGTATACGGTTCGTTAACAAGTAGTAAATTGAATTTTGAGTCCAAGTATCGTTTCCTCGAGGATTGATTAGTTCTAATTCTAATTACCTTGACCTTAACCGAAACAATAAAAATTGAGAATGTTTGTTTTGATGAAATTATAACTAAATCAAGGATAAGTATGCAAGTATGAATGAATTAACTAACTAAATGCAAATGATGTTAAATGTAATTTGGAGTGTTCTCTAATATGTGATGAATGTATTGGGATCACGAATCCCTATGTAATAATCTTCTTAAACCTCGTTTTACGCTTTGACATACAGTTGGAATAATGAAGAATCAATACTCCTAAATTATTTAACAGTCTCTTTCGAGTAAAGTTAAACATATTCAAATAGGTGATCCAACTATATCTCTATGATAGATGCGAACATATAAAAAATGTATTAATGGATTTATGAATACTTAAAGATTCACATAAGATATAGCGGTATATTTCTATCCCCTATCGGACCATATGATGATTCATATATGTCGAATCTATTTCCCTTATTTTGAATGCATGAAATAAGCCACCAAACTCACACAATCATTGCGCATATAATTGTGGATAAAAAGAAAATAATATAAATCATTCAAATATTCCAAAACATGTTTTGATTGTCAAGAATGTAAAATTAAGAAATAAGAATCAAATTACATAGTTCATCGATCTCTTAATACAGAATAAATATAGCCTAGCATGATGGGAAGAACAAAATCAGAAAAATAATGAAGAAACAACATCACCCCGATAATTCTTGAATTGAATTTTCGTGTTCTTGGAGTTGTTTTTCGTGTTCCTCCTCTTTTTTGCTCTCAAAAGTCTTCTCAAATCTCCCCCCCCCTCGTGTTATGGTCAAGTTTGGTATATATAGGATGCCTAAAATCTTGTTACCAAAGTAGAGTTTCAGTTGAAAAAGGCAACAAAATCTCGCCAAAAATTTGTACTATACGGTCGCATAGTACATTTGTATGCGGTCGCATAGAAGGAAATCCAACAATCAATTTTGGCCCTATAATGCACTATGCGGTCGCATATATTTATAACTACGCGGCCGCATAGTTATACATCTTTTCCCATCGCACAGCTTTCAGTATTTTGTCATATCTTTCTCTCCCAATATCCGATTGAGGTGATTCAAAATGAGTTGGAAAGCTAATTCAACGAGCTACAAATCTTCAGGAAATATACATTTTCAAATTCGAACGTTTCCTATACTACAAATGAGTGTCAAATTGAAACTGAAAATCCGAAGCATAACTTTTTCGGCTGGAAGTTGATATGTGATAGTACTTCGACTATATTTTATTCATTTGGCTTCTTTCCTCATCTAATTGATGCTCAAGACTCTCAAATCTTCATCGTGAGATCGAAACAACATTTCAATATTTGCACTTGAGTCCTCAAACTTTGATTTTACTTCATTTTACCCTTTTCGCTTGTTTTTCCGAATTTCCACCATGTTCATCGTTATTATCCTACAAAACACAATTTGCATAGAATTAAGTTATATTCTAATTTATTTCCAACAATAATTTTTTTGACCTAGTTACACACTTATCAGGAAGTCACACATTCAAGAAATTATGAGCCAAATTTCGTAGCAAGATCAAAGACTTGACTTCTTAGATAAAATGTAAATGTATTAACACTTTGATATTTGACAGTGAATGCATACGCTCAAGATCCTTCTATGCATTAAAAATAATTTTGTGCATTAAAAGTCATTCTAATGCAATGATTTGATCAAATATAAATATGATTTTTAAAAATGATATTTGAACTTGAAAAATATCTTTTATCTCAAAAATTTAGTTAAAATTACTTCCAAAAGTCCATACCTTCGAATCAGAACAAATGGGGCCAAAACATATAAAAAACAAAAAAATTGTTGGGCGATCGACCAGTAAAAAGAGGCGGTCGACTGGAAGTTTTCAACGATCCAAAATTTGACCGTTCTGAGCTTTGATTTTTATTGTCAAAAGGCTATATTGGTCATCCGAACAAGAGGCGGTCGACTGGACGAGTTATCCGAACTCCTAGATTTTTTTTTTAAGTTTTGAACTCTATAAATACCTCTACTTCTTTTATTTAATATAACATTCTTCAAAAGCATCAAAGTGAGTTATCTTTTGAGAGATTTCTTTAAGCTTACATTTGCATTAATTTCTTTATATCAAAAACTTTGATTGATTCAAACTCTTTAATCATCATCTTCATCAAAGGTTTACATATCTCTTTTTGTAATTAACTTATTTCTATTACTCATAAAAGAGAGACATATTTTAAAGAAATCTTTGAACTTACATTACATATATTTTTTTACTACTTCATATTGAAAACTTTGATTGATTGAATCAAATTTGTAAAATCATCATATTCATCAACGTTTCTATCTGTTTCTTGGTACTTAATTTATTACAATTATTCATTAAAAGATCTTCTTCATCATTTCATTAAAAAACTTTGATTGATTGAATCAAATTTCTAATTATTATATACATCAAAAAATTTCAACTAACACTTGAGCTATCATTTATTGCTTGAATTATCATTTATTATTATTCATTGAAGTGTTAACCTCTCTTAGTACTTAACTTGTTTGTATTATTTTTCAAGAGAGGAATTTCATTGTAAAGTACTTTGATAAAATGTGGGTCGCATTGAAGTCCCGTAAAAATCAACATTGTATAAGGATCGGTGCCCCTTGTTGTAAGTCACTGTGTGAGTCATATTGACGTCCCGTAAAGCTCAATAGTGTGGGTCATATTGAGATTCCGTTAAAGCTAAATAGTGGGTCGTGTTGAGGTCTCGTAAAGCTCAATATTGTATAATGATTAGTCATCGAAAGCATTGCAAAGGGTCAGATTACACCATAAATCAATCAACATAGTGAAAAATCCTTACTCATGCCGAAGAGCTTGGTAATGGAGGACATATATCATTACTTTGGATCAACCTCCACAATTATATCGTTTGCATCATCACTTCCTTTTACTTATTGCTTTCATATTTGTGCCTATTATTTGAGTTGATCTATTTAGTCTTTACTTCCTTGAATTTTGATTAATCTTTCGAAAAAGTTTTTAAAAATCAATTCGCCCATCTCTTGGTTAGTTATCATTGGACTATCAACATTGTGCTAGGTTTAGTGATAAATGTTATCTGCCTGAATGTGATTTTACTTGTCATGTTTCAAAAGTTGACTCTATAGATCTATGGTACAAATGGTTGGGATACCTGAACTATGCAGATCTGGTCAGACTTACCAAGCTAAATGTAGTAGGAAGAGTGCGGAAGCTCACATACAAATCTGAAGGTTTTTGTGGTTCATGCTAGAAAGGTAAATAAACTAGAATTGCATATAAACAAGATTAGTTTCTCGCTACCATTCACTATCTTGAGTAGCTATTTATGGACTTGATGGGGTTCAAACTAAAAGCTTCATTGGTAAAATGGATATGTATGTGGTTGTTGATGAATTCTCTAGGTACAATTGGATAGACTTCTTAAGAGAGAAATATGATATTTTTAAAAGATTCACATTTTTATATAAAAAACTGACCACTGAAAAACACTTTGAGGAGACTAAAATTGTAAGAATTAGGAGAGATCATGGTAAGGAATTTAAACATGTTAGCTTTTCTAGATTATGTGAAGAGTATGGCATTTCTCAGGAGTTTTCAGCTTCTAAAATCCCTGAGCAAATTGGTATAGTGTAAAAGAAGAATAGGTCTCTACAAGAGATGGCTAGGGTGATGTTGAACAATAAGAAATTACTTGTTAAATTGTGGGTTGAAGCTGTTAATACTACATGTTTATATTCTAAACCACGTGTCTTTGAGAACAGGTACATCGCAAACTCCCAATGGGATATGGAAAAGAAGGAAACCAAACCACAAGTATTTCCACGCATTTGGAAGCAAGTGCTATGTATTAAATGACTGGAAACACTTGGGGAAGTTTGATCCTAAGAGTGATGATTAAATATTCATTGGTTATTCAAAAAATAGTATAGCCTATATAGTCAACAACATGAGGACTTAAACCATCGTCAAGTCCATTAATGTCAAAATTGATGACACTGATGATTTGTCCTCTTATTCGCAAGAACCTAAGATTCATAATCTGGGAGAACAGTGTGAAGATGATTAGATCATTTAGAAAAATTATGGTGTACATTCAGAGAGTTACAATTAGACAAAATTGCCACAACCAAGTCTTGAGGATCCTGCAGCCGTTATTAGAAGTGTTAACCCACCAGAGGAAGATAAAAGAGCCTTGTTACAAAACTCGACAACGTATGCTACAGGTCACATATTGAACCCAAAAATGTGGTTGAAGCACTTGGTGATAAATCATGGGTACTAGCAATGCAGGAAGAATTGGCTCAATTTGAGCGAAAAAAATGTATGGGAGCTAGTACCTTGGCCAATTGACACAAACGTGATTGGAACAAAGAGATCATCCCTCAAACTAAGAAATTTAGATGTTGATTGTGCACGAAACATGGATGATAGGAAAAGTACATTCAAAGGTTGCTTTTACATGGATAATAATTTTATATCTTAGCTTAAGTAAGAAGCAAAACTCTATATCCTTGTCTACCACAGAAGCTAAGTACATTGCATCGGTAGTTACTGTATACAGCTACTCTGGATGAAACAAATGCTCAGTGACTACAGTATTAGTAAGATTCTATTACCATGTTATGTGGTTAATATAGTGCTATAAATGACTCTAAGAATCATGTTCAACATTCTAGGACTAAACACATTGATATTCAACATTATTTCATTAGAGATTTAGTTGAAAGGAATATAATTGTCCTAGAACAAATTAACACTGAAGGGACAACTGGCTAATTTACTTACCAAGACTTTAGATACTGTCAGATTTGAAACATTGAAAAAAGCCGATGGCATATGCACGATACATTAAAAGCCAGTTTGATGTATATAATTTTTTTTAATTTTGTGTGTTCATTTCATTTGCACGTATTTTGCATTTATATGAAGAACAAAAATAATTGAAAAAGATAAAAAGAAAAATTGGTCCTTTTCGTGCAAATGTCACAAGATGGAAATTTTTGATTGATTTGTAGTTATTGAGATAAAATTGGAATCTCCAATCAGTGTAGTGCACTACCTTTAACTTATGGTAAATTATTTGTTAGATAAGCACACCATTAGGACATCGTGACTACTTCAATCGTGACCATTTACTGACTATGCTGTCATTTTAAGGTGACAAGTGTTTGAATATAGACCTATGGTTAATATCTATATTTCTCTGCACTACAATATGATGTTGTGTAAGTAGGAAGGCTTATTGGAGGAAGGGGCAACCACCATTGCTGTGTGAAGTCGTCCTTGATTATGAACATAAGTCATAAGAGGAGGGGGCTACCACCATTTGTTTGGGTTTGTAACAATGTGACAAATTGAAGTGGAAGGACAATTTGATTTATGTATGGTCGTGTCTAAAGGAATGTAGATTTGAGCATATTCTTCTTTTTGATAAATAAAATCTCCTTAATCCAATAGATTACAGAGCATAGGGATTGGCAACTTATCATTCAGTGGCTTTCGCACTAGACATTTCCAAAAAGGGTACTATGGGTCATGTTTATTCAATAATAGACATATGTTAGCATTCCGGCCTTAGTAAGAATGAATGGTGGTATTCTGCCTAAATGGTAAGCACAAGTAAAAAATAAGAAAATACTAAGAGAGCCATAAAATTTATTGATTCTGAAACAAGGTACTCATTAGATTGAATAAGTGTCCTTTAAGCTAAAAGTTTAAGTGATCAACTAGAAGATATCAATTTTCTCAATGGAACTTCTTTCCTCGTGGTAGCAACTGAATGAAAAAAACCGCGTGTGCCTGAAAACTTAAAAGGGATTCGGGTGAAAAATTCAAATGATCGAAAGGTCAAACAAATATTCTATTAAGATCAAACACTTGCTGGTTGTCAATTCAAATCCAAGCTTCCAAGAAAAGAAAGTGATTCAAAGCTGAATGAAAAAGAGGGTTCAATATCGTAATAGAGTAGTATGCCGAAACTCTTTCGCTTAAGGTACAGAGCGAACTGTTGGACTAGGAGCTAGATTTCTTTTGTATTTAAACATATAATTTTGCATATAATTTTACTATTTTAGAATGATTGTTATTAAGAGGGAAAAGATGGCCAATTAGTGTTTTGACCACACAAATCACACAAGTGGACTGCACGCGACCATTTGATGGAGAAAACGAATGGAATGAGATGGTTGGGGTTATTTGTGCAAAGAAAGGTCGATCTCAGGGTTCAAATACCAAAAGTAAAACAATTGGGATAATTTGCACAGTGAAGACAAATAATTAGGACATTTTGTAGAATTATAAATCGATGTAATAAATAATGTATCTTGGATAAACAAGTAATGTATTTTGAAAAAAGTGAGTGAAACATTCACTTCTATTTCAAGCAATTTTTAACTATTGAAACGTCAATCGAACCATTTCAAGTTTGGTTCGATTTTGAAACAATCAAAACCTAATTCACGTGGATCAAAAACAAATGTTTGAAATCCAAGATTTCAATTTAATTTGACATGTTGATATTTTTTTGTTTACCACTAATTTTCTTTCATGTTTTGTTCCCAATCCCTGTTATGTCTATTTAGAAATTTGTATTTTTATCATATTATAATTGAAAAATCTAGAATCTTACAACGTCATGTTTGGCAAGACTACGTAGGAAACTTTTAGTTTGTACAATCCTGTAAGTGTTATGCCCTAAGTCCAATGGATTTAGATGGTAAATATTTTTTATAGGATTAATGTATTTTATTTTTGACAAAATCTATTATTTAATTGAATTATTATTCTCATAAATTATATTAATAGAGTCCGTAGATCCAAGTCCTAGTAACTTGTTAATCTCAAGAAGTCGTGATAGTGAGAAGCAAATTACATATGAATGAATCTTAAATTATCATTTGTCATAAGTAATAACGCGATATAGATATCGTTATTATGAATAGACCATCATGTGTGACATTTCTCACTTGTGGTAAGTAGCCGAACTCATAAGCTATAATGTAGTAACATTTAAATGGCATGTGAATGTTTTGTTATAAGAACAAAATATTGGAGACTCGTTGGAGAGATTCCACACGGATAACAATTTGAGTATCAATGGTTAATATCTAATGTTCGGTAGTAAAATTGTTCATTCGACTTGAGGTCATTATAGTGTCTTATATGAGAACAATCATACTTTGATGATGTTGGATGTTGCTATACAAAGAGTTGTTAATACGGCATCACTCGGGTATGTCCAGAATCATGAGAAAGTTGTAAAATTTTCCGTCACGTGTATTGCCCCGACACATTATTAGATGTTAATTTGGGACAACAGATATGAATTAATAATAAATTAAAAGGGCACTTTAATCTATAAATTTTAATTAGATCAAAATAATAATTTGCATCGTTAGACATAATGATCGGGAATCTAATGGGTCACACACAATAAAGAAAATTAGAAGAATGATATCAATAATTACTTAATTAACAGTGTTGGACATTTGTAGAATTAATTAATTGGATTTCTTATTAATGGGTCCAAGTTAATTAATTAGATTAATTAATTTATGGACTGATTTTACTTAATTAGATTAAATATTGGATCAAGTTAAGTTTAAGGGACAATCCAAGCCCACTTAAACTTCTATTAATTAGGTGTTAGGGTTTGAGAAATCATAACACACATTCATTATCTTGCTAGTACGAGAAAAGAGAAATCTTAATTCTCTCATTCTTGCTCCTTTGTGTGGATTACCAATAGAGGCTAGATAATTGATAGTTGTAGTGTGTAGAACGTGATTGTACGTGTTCCAAAATTGTCGAAGAACTTTGCAGAATTAACTAAAGTTATAATTCTTATCACAATTTCTATTTAAACACAAAGAAGATCATCGATGATAATTGAAATTACTTAAAATCCGCTACGCATGATTAAGTAAATTCCAAATAGTGGTATCATAACCTACTTTGTGTTTGTTAGGAACTATTTTAGAATCTTGGGAACAATCAATTGTTGATTGTTATGATTTCTTGTTTCCAGTTTTTAAGAAAAGTTATTTATATATTCAAAAATCTGTTTTGAAAAAAAAAGTTAATTTTTGATCGAAAATCATATCGGGAGATCGACAGCACAAGCGTCACCGTGCTCATGGCAATGTGCTGCAAGCTCAAAAGGTAGCACATGATAGTGGCGATTGGCACCGCTACAAGAGAGACATAGCTATAGCAATGTGATGCGCCGCTATGTGACAGCGGTGACGTGCCATCGTACGCTCGAAGTCATCCCTATTTCAGTTTAGGGTTTTGAATTTTGGGGAGTGACTCTTCATGAAATTTGGAAAATTGCGATCCCTTCTACAATAAGATATGGGGATAAAACTATAAATTTTAAAGTAAGGGCCGACTTGCAATTTTAGAAATTGGGAAGGCCAGTCAATAATTTTAAACTAGGAGTCACATTGAAATTTTCAAAAGAGTTTTGATTATTAATTTTGAAAAAGATTTTAAATTTGATTTTAGAAAGGGTTTCGACCTAAATTTAAAGTTTGACCCACTTAGATATTTTTTTTTAAATTGACAACTTCTGAATTATCGCTAAAATTGGATTTTTACTTAAATATTAAATCTTGACTCAATGAAATTTATTTTATTCATTAATTTTATCCTAAATTAAAACATTAATTCAATTGGAATTTGAGTTGGACTCTAATTTGATATTTAATTTAATTTAAATAAGTTTGCCCTAAAATCTTGAAATTAGAGTTTGACTCTATTTTGGTGGTTAATTATAATTATATTTTAATTAAATAAATTCGTTAATTAAATTGATTATTTAATTGTTTCGATCTATTTGCCTAAATTAGTTTAGACACCTTAATTGTTAGAAATCTGAAATATGATTATATATAATATTAGATATTATATAGGAATGTATTTATGTGATGAATGTATACTTCATGTGGATGTGTTGAATGGTTGGCTTTATTTCTTGTTGTTTTATGCCTATGAACTCTTTATTAATTTTGAACCAATAAGTTCGTTATTATTATTATTAACCCGTAGATAGGATATAAGTTGTTGGATATAAGTTGTTGTACTAAATGAAGATGCACAAGAGGTGGAGACTACAAAGATGGAGCATTGTATAATTAGATGACATCTCTCATGGGAATTGACCAACTAGTATTTCGTATGGCTAAGGAAGGCGATAGTATAAATCTATAATCGTCCACACTATTATATATAT
>CAIGRB010004747.1:1683-17120 GCA_903798255.1 Fraxinus quadrangulata | reverse complement strand
AATTTTTTCTCTCTCTTTTTTTTTTTTGTTAAAAACATGTGATGGTAGAATCCACCGGATGAGATAGAGATCTTCCAATCCAAGGAAATAAATTAATATGTTAGCATATAGATGAAACTAATGTGTATTTTTTTTTCCTACATTAGCATGTTTCACTATATTCAAAAAATGTAAATTTTACCTTGATGTAATTTAAATTTTGTTAGGTTTTAGTTAATTTTGTAATTGGCAGATTATGTAAACAAAAATGACTTAATTGTATAGGTTGTAAAAGTTCAAGGAGTAATGTGCAAATAGTTCAAAATTTAGTTAGTAGATCTAGGGTTTCGAGTTTAGAACAAGGAGAAAAACATCGCAGATTTTCGCTGGATTGTCGTCAAGGGTTGGCTCGAGCTACTAAAGCAGAAATATCGTAGGTGGACTGTTGCCCCTCTAGAGCGACACAATGTCGCTCGACTGTCGTTGAGATCTCGTTCGAGCGACAGTGCTGTCTAGTAAATTTTTATTTCGCGTTTTAAAAGTTTTTTTTCCGATCCATTTGTTTCTTAACCAACCTATATTTACTAGAATTCACATGGACGGTTTTTCTAAGTTTGAACAATTGAGATGACTTCATCTGTGAGAGAATCATTCCACATTATCTTTCAACATGAGATCTTCTTAGAGAAAAACATCAGTTCTAAAATTCAAATACCAAATACCAATTCCTTGACATTTGGTCAGAGTTCTGAAAATTGAAGGAAGTTGACAGGAGTTCCTGTCTGTGAAGAACGGGTCGTTCTTCGTGATCCACGGGAGGTAAACGAATTTACAAGGTTTGGAGTGATGTAGGATAGCAGATTCTATGGAGAGATTGGACAACAACAGCTAAGGTTTGGTGTAGGGAGCACGGGATCTGCGGAGAGCTGTAAGGAGTGCAGTCGAGTGATCAGATAGTACGGGTCGTTAGTCTGGTAGATTGTAAGTTGTTATATTCATTTATAGTGAATTGACTAGCAAAGTACTCGAAATTTTTCTCAGTTGGATTTGTCTGTAATCATTCCGGTATTTGATTTATTGCTTTATATTTTGTTATTTAATATAAAAACTGTGGTAATTCAATTTAGGACAAATTGACTTGAATGTTTAATCATCTAAATAAGAATTAAAAGTGACTTGTTGTTGTTTAATTCGTTAGATTTTTTAACTTCCGCATAGTACACCTATTCACCCCCATCTAAGTGTTGTTAGGGTCGAACTACGCGTTTTTCAAATTTCCACAATATTTGAACATATACCTTTTATTTTATTTTTAAGAATCATTTTAAAAAAAATCAGACTTCTATCAAAACTAACCGTGCGATGCACGGGTTGTGTTATTTTTAAGATAATATAAGCTTTATATGTTAGTGTGTTGTAAATAAAATAGAAAGCTTTGTTTTTGTTTTGTTAGTTTCATTTTTGTAAGTGTATTTCTGAAGTAGTAACGGTAGGACGTTTGAAAACTCAGAAGATTTGCTTGATCTCTCCGCGCAGCGAGGAGAGTTTAAATGTGCAAGCATTTATGTAGTTTTTCAAAGAAAATGAAAACTATATATAACAAATATAGTTTACAAACCAAAATGCATGAATATGATATCACATATTCTTAGTGGGATTTGTCCTAAGCTTTTACAATTTTTCCTAAATTTGTTGAATCAGTCTCAAATTTTTACTAGTCACTCTTAATAGGCTACTAAGAAGCTATAAAACATAGGAACAACCATAAATTGCATATCATTCATGTAGATACAAAGCTATACTAAGTATGCATTTCTAGTTCTTCTTTTATTTCCTTTATCCATGTGGTCAAGGGAAGTATAGTATGCACAAAAAGCACCAAACGGTGTCGATATGTAACCCATACATGAATGACATAAATCATTTTGTCCATTTCATCAAAGTTCGCACCATTTCATCTAGAATACTATGGCACCAAATAAAAATAGAAACGGATTGCACCACTTGAATTCTACAATATCTATCCACTTCAATAACCACTCTGACTTGACACAAAATGTCAGTGATAATCCAAGCATAATCAAGATGTTTGATGCATTTCTTATTATATTCCAATCTTAGTTTCTTTCTCGAACTAATCAAAGGATAGACCAAATATAGCTACAAGCCTACAATAGATAGTTCAGTATTTGACAGAGATGAGTTGTGTTAATTGGTAGGAAACTCCAAAGCATATTTCCCTCCACCAAAAAAAGAAGAACTGAAACATCCATTATATAATGACATGAAATATTTGTCCCTTGGATCTAAAATGTATTTAATACTATAATGACACTAATGGGAAATTGAACGAGATTGAAATAGTAAATAACATAACGTAACTTACGTTTTATTATCACCTATAGAAAACAACAAGAACATACCATCACCATGATTTTTGGGGCTCTTAAAGACTTCATTGTCATTTGATGGGTAAGACTTCTCTACTTGACAGGTACAACAAAGTCACCTACACAACCTTGTTCTTTTTCTCAAGTGAAGATCATCTTTGGAGCTAGGTTTCTCCAGGGGTACAAAGTAAGCGGAATGAGGAGCATGTGACTACACCATATCAGTTAAACATGAAAATAAGTGAATGCCAAGAACAACATTCTAGGTGATTGCACTATCTGTATTTGCTATAACGGTCACACTAACACTCACCCTCCAAAACCAAAAACAGACAAACAATAAGAAATCAACACAATTACAAATGTACACTAGATTGCCTACTTTCTTGTTAAGCTTTTTGCTACTTGAAACAATTCCATAGGTTGTTGAAAATATTCAATATTCCCGATAGTCTTTACTAAATGGAAATGTAACCCGAGATTGGATTTAATTTATTCTATTGGATGTGAGATTAGAGGGCTCTGTGCCTGTTTTACTATGTTTTCGGTGAACTAAATAAAGAAATCTAATTTGGCTATAGAAAGCTAACTTATATCATTCATGGTAAGCTAAAACTGTCACCAATTTTTAGCTTTTGATATGATATCTTCCATAGGTAATAATCAATATCATTTTAATATGGATCATTATAAAATGGATTATCTGACAAAGATGTAAGCATGTTATTTATCTTAAGACAAATATATTTTTAAATGAGATTAGAGTATAAATGAAGTCAATCATAATGATCATTAATTATGCAACCTATACATGGATGTCAATGTGAGAGAAAAATGCTTACAAAAAGCATATCTTTGTTTAATTGAAACTTCACAGTTATATTTCAGCTACAGAAGCACAAGCCATATTTATCAGTTCAAAAAATAATCACATGAAGAACCGCATCTCTTCTTTTAATATATAATTGAATTAAAATACTGGTGATTAGAACAAGAATATATAAAACAATTTGTTAGGAGGAATTTAACCGCATCATGATTAACTATTTTGATTATGAGTTTACATATCGAAGGACATAAAAAATAAAAGATCAATAACATAATTATATTTGAATATGTACCTAGTTTTTTATTTTTTAAAGATGAATAATTAGGCTTGTTTGTAATTTTTCCAACGTTTGCTTGTTGCTTCCGTTAGCAATTGTTATTTGGCTTTTTTTTTGGAGAGTTTAATGCTTGCTCCACTTGCAACACATTAAATAAGTAAGAACTTCTGAAAGAATTGTGAAGATAAAAATAACTATATAAAAACTTGTATTTATGCAAGAAACATACGAAGCTATGCATATTAAGCTTGATCACTTTGAACTTGAAATAGAAAATATAGAAGAAAAAAACTCCTATATATGATTAGCAGGAAAAAATGTTGGAAATATTATAGATGATTAAAATAAAATATTTATGAGTACCTTGTGATGCTTCAAAATTAAGATGATCGAGGATGTAGAAAATATTCATTGATACAAATATCAACTGTAATTTTTTGTCTGTAAATACTCATTCTATCTGATGAAACTGTTTCTAATGGATATCTTAAAACAAAGCATTCTATGAATTTGAGTACAAATATTGCGTGATTGAGCCTACAAAAAAAATTGGGTCAGACGATGTAAAAATAGATTGAATAGAGAAATAATTATTATAGTGAATAGTATTTGAATGTTTATCCGTTGTTTGCACAAGAAAAATAAGGTATTATCTCCAATTTCATCTTTTTGTCTCGATATTTTCTGAGATCTGGTCTACTGGATGCAAATGTTGGATTGTACGATAATATATGGACATAATTATATGTTGTACTTGTATGTGCTTTGACTTTATCTGGTGTATGGATATCATGACTGTAATCATATATTTGAAATTTTCATTCTCGAAAATCAACAACAAAAAGATACCAATTGTTGCCTGAATATAAATATGGAATTAACAAATAATTACACCGTATCCATGGACGACCAGCAATTGGCAAGTCACCATTCATGTATGTTTCTAAAAGATTGATGTCTGTGTTCGCTGGTATTTCTTCGTCGTTGATTTATTAGCCGCACGTGATGATTAACACATTCATTTTGAAATTCGAAGTCCAAAATTGTAAATTCTTTAGAAAGGAGGGTGCAATCATCCTTAATCGACTGTCTAAATAATCGTAATTTCAAGTTAATATTCTGATACAATAAATAAGTTTAAATTAGATATATTGAATATGGAAATAAATTTAGTATTCTAATTAAACTTTAGCTGACTAACCTCAATATTGATATATTTCGTTGTATCCAATAAGTTTTTCAATGTGTCTCTTCCATATAGATTGTTGCTTCCAGCTTCCCAATATGAATTGTATAATATAAGCGAAATTGTTATGAAATAAATGGTATGGAAATTATAATATTAAAGTTAACATCATAAAATTTAAATTTTTTTACCTAGGTGGATTGTGTATTATCCAATCTATGATTGTTGTATATCTCTCCATCAAATAGTCTTCTAAAGGGTAATGTGTAGATATCTTTTTTCCTTTACCTTTTTTTTTCCTGTGTTAAAATTTGTGTTAAATTTTCAATACGTTGAAGTTGTTGAGATGTTGAAACATATTTTTGGTTGAAACTCATTATGGAGAGGAATATCTTGTTGAAAAGAAGATATAGTGGTTCCACCTTCTGACTTTTTCTTCAATCTTTCTTGTCTTATTTTGCAACATAATGTAATTAGTGATACTCATCAAAGTGCAATTTTTTTACCTTAAGATGAACAAAGTGCAATTTTTTACCTCAAGAACACATGAAAAAAAAAAAAAAACAATCAACACATCAGAAATTGACTACAGTCAACAACACCAAAATCTCCATAAATTGAATGAAATGAGTAAGAAATTATGAAATTTAAAGAAAAACCGACCTTACCTTAGATTAGCAACCAATGGAGCTGTTGTGGCAGTAGAAGAAGCACTGCCATAGATGAACAAGAAAAGTCCATCCTAGAGTTTTCATCATTGCCCCCAGAAGTAAAAGCAACCGCTATACAAATGAATATCTTTCAAAAGTAGAGCATGAAGTGAGAAGAGAGAGAAATTAAAAGACATTTTATATGAAAAAGATATTTTGAGTGATGTTATGAAATAATCATTAATTACTAAACAAGGACCGAATGTATCATTTATAAATGCAAGTAGGACACATCATGCTGATTGGAGATGTGATCCTCAACATTTATGTCATAAATGACTTCGAATATTTATGTTGAAACACTATTCTTCAAAAAATGAAATTCCTTGTTTCCTTTAAGGGCAAGATTTATATAAAAAAAATCACTTTCATTTACCAATGAGCTAAGATGGAACTTACATGTGCATGCTAAGACAGAATGGATAGTTTTGCGTTGTCATTTTTGAATATTCTCTTGCTTGTTTATAAGCATCGGGATCTGAGTATACAATAAAAACGAATGAGCATGGAGCATTTACAGAATAAAAACCAATGAGCTAGGACGGAATATACCATGTGTATGCTAAGATAAAATGGATAGTTCTTGCGTTGTCATTTCTGCTTCTTCTCTTGCTTGTTTATAAATGTCGGAATCTGAGTATACAATAAATATTGGAATAATTACATTAAATTAAAGCACCTACCTAACCTCTCAAAAAAATGTAAAACATAGCCAATGAGTATGTGTTGTATTCTCGGATGTTCGGACTCTCGAAATAGTTGGATTACCCATGTCGGACAAGACATGGGTATGAGATATATGTCGATCCTTCAAATTTCAACTGGACACATCGTTGTTTTTGCTTCTTCTTCTTTTTTTTTCTTTTCTTTTCTTTCCCTTTTCTTCTTTCCCCTTTTGGCTATTTGTAAACCTAAAGTCGCCATCGAGAGGATAGAGAGGTGGCGACGCTAAGTTTTCCTTCTTCTTTCTTTTTGCTTACCATTTTTATCTTTTTTTTTTCATTCTTTCGTTCTCTGCATCGATTAGGGTTTTATTTGTCTAAAATGAAGACGGATTTCATATAGTGCTACTTAGTGCTTCAATAAATCCAAATTACAATCAAATCCCTCATTTTTATTTCATATAACAACTAGCAGTCTCATAATCGAAATTAAACCCAAGGACTCCATTTTACTCATCTTACCCCCTATTCAATGCACATTTTTTTCTTTGTGAATAATTGATTTTAGCCTATTCAAAACGATATCTTGAATTAGTTAAAAAATTGCAAATTTAAAAGACATGAAATTTGGAGTTTTTTTAGTCATATTTCTGTTTCATATATTTTAGAAAATAAAACATTCAACACTTAAATACGTACCAGTACCCGATGCCCGTACCCAAGTCCGAGTATCATAGGTTGTATTTTCTAGATTACATATATAGGTGGTTGTAAAGGGGTTTTGTTTCATTGTGGTGTATCTCGTGATAAGTCCCCTTTAACCAGTCCAACATTCTAATAGAATAAACTAATCTTCTTTGTGGAAGTAATAATTTCAAATTTATATTTCCTATAATGATCTTATGTATTCATATTTATATTTTTCTGCAAAATCCTCTGATGGATGCTACAAGGAGAATTATAGGAGAAGGGAAAAGGGAAGAGAAGAAATGAAGGAGGAGGAGGAGGAGGAGGAGAAGAAGAAGGTGAGAGGAAGAGAGAAATTGGAAAAGAAATATATTATTTTTTATTCATTCAAGGTCTCTTCTATTACAGTGGGAAAATAGCCCTTTATAGGGTTTGAAATATTCTATTTTGAGTAAGAAAATATATATAATAAAAGCAACTAAAGTAAACCTAATTATAACATTCGTATTTTTTTTTCTCTTCGGAAACCAATTCTCCTACAAATAATATTTTTCAATCCGTCAATATCTTTTTCAACAAGATATTTGTAAAAAAAAATTCATGCTCCGCTAACATGGTGTATGTTTGTGTCAGCGTAAACTCATAGCAAAAAAAAAAAAGAAAAAAAAAACCATCTTAATTATTAGCACTGTTTAAAAAAAAATACCACACCTCGAATGTGTCCACGATTTGATTCATCAAATAATAAAGCAAGCATCAAAATTTGAAAATATATAGTAAAGAAGTTGTAAATGGAGGTTCGCAACCTTTGTTTCTATTTGAAGAATTTTAGTTTATTTTCTCTGTAATGTAAAACAAATTGACAATGCCTGAAAGGCGGGGTTTGAGACGGTGGTTGGGCTAAGGGGCAAATCGACCTTGTAAGTCAAATCGCGGGGGTCGAGGGGGCAGCGCCCCTCGTGTGGGCTCGGGGGCCCGAAAGGAATTTTGATTTTCATGTATGTATGGAATTGAATATTTTTGAATTAAATTATTAATAAGTGAAATTGTATTTATAGTTTGTGTAAATGTAAATAAGTAGAATTTTTGGCAAAAAAAAAATAAGAAAGAAAGAAAAAAAACAACAGTGCCAAGTGGAATTTTTTTTTCAGCCACCGAGTACACCAACACGGTGTCCGCTGTATGTTCTTCTACTGTCAGCTGTATGTCCGTTTTGCCACATCAGAAAGAGTGAGAAGTCAGATGATTTAAGAGAAAGAATGAATTGAAAGATACGCAAGGAAGAATTCTATATATTGTAAATATATATAAAGATGGAGAAGTAGTACCAGGAATATAAATATGGAGAAGTAACAGTACAAAGAACAAATCTGAAAATGTTCCAGCAAACTTAACTTGTATAAGAACTACCGCAGACATGGTGTTCGTACATCGCCGTGTGTGTGTGCGCGCAATTTTTTTTTTGCTTTGTTTTTTACCTAAAAATCATAATAATCTTATGCTTGAATACATCGTACATGGAGAACTGCAATTGACGGCTGAAGAAAATATATACCAATTATAGTCAACAAAGATGACTAGATATGGAGGGAATGACTGTAGCAAAATCAGATAAGAAGAGGTTCAAGTGTGAAATGTAGCATGACAAAAATGAATAGTGAATCTGGGTTACTCTTTTAAGGTAAAGGTGATAAGTGACTTTTTTTTTTTTTTCAAGTTTTCAACTTAAAATATTAAAAATAATATTTACATGAATTAAAATTTATTAAGAAATAACCTTCATAAGATACTTAAAAGAGTTATGTTGGGCAAGACACGACCCCAACTCCAATTGTAATATTCTACTTTTATAAACATTTTTTTGTCTTGTTTGATAGAGATGTTTTGAAACTCTTTCTCAATAAAATAATTTTGTACGAGATTACCTATGACTTTTCATACATTTTAACCATACATACTTCTAAAATATATATATAATTTTTCACAAAATTTATTCTCAAAAAATCTCTTAACATAAGAAAACAAATCATTTCCAACTATTTGAATACAATAATTCTAGATATGTTTGAAATAAATATGTTTGAAATAAATGATTAGTGTAACATAAGTGTTTTTTTCCTTAATTCTTTCAACCATCGTAAATTTTACGATCGTACCAAGTAGTGTAAAGTTGGCATCATTGTTCGATTTTGTTGGAGTCAGTTAAAAATATTTTAGACTGATGGAAGCTAATGAGAAAAAAAATATTATTTCTAGAATTAAGGTCTCTACCACCATGGAAAGTGCAGAACTTAAAAATATTGCTCTTGTAATGATACGTATGTTATATCACGACATATACATATGGTTTATAAAAAAAGTTAAGAAAATTGATTGACATTATGCTTATGATATCCTACATAAATAAAAGATACTTTTCTTTTTACTATTCATAAGTTGAGCCACGCCATGCCAAATGGCTTTATGGCTCGGCTTGCATGGCTCGGCTCATCTCGACTAAGCTGTTTTAGCTAAACTTTTTTTTTTCCTTGTTACTATTTATGAGTCGAGTTGAGCCAATGACTTTATGGATCGGCTCGGGTAAGCCCATTTTTTCTTTTAAACATTTGATTCAATATTTTAAGGGCTTGACTCGGCTAGGCTAATCCATTTTTGCTAAGCGCCTTTTTTTTATACGTTAGATTCAGTATTTGAAGTTACAAATATTCGTTTTAAGCGATTTAAAATTTGTTGAAAATGTTTAAGTACGACCATGATAAATATATGATCGATTAATTTTAAATATCAAAATAATTTTACATTAATTGTGAAACGTAGAGTCATGATTGTTTATATTTCTTTTCAATCTCAACCTCATTCAAATGTCTTTTTTTCGAATTTTATTTTCCTACAATTTTTCTTTTGATTCGATATTTCACGATATGAATATTCATTTTGATCGATTTCAAATATTTTTTTAAAAAAACTTAAAATGTGATAATAATAAATACATTGTCGATTACGTTTAAATATAAAAATTATCTTAAATTATTAAATGTAAAATCATAATCGTTAATTTTTCTTTTCTACCCCACCCTCAACCCCCATACTCACACCAATTTCTTTCAATTTCATTTTTCCGTCAGTTTTTACGTTTGATTCGATATTTTACACTACAAACATTTTCAATTATTTAAAATTTATTCAAGAGTTTAAAGGGAGACCATGATAAATAAATTGATAAAGTTACTTTGTTTGGGAAAAATGTATTTTAAAATAGTAAATTGATGGAGAACGTGTGGTTGAAAAAGAAGGAAAAGTTATTGATGTGATGAAAAATATTATTTTATTAAAGAATGTGTGGTTGAAAATGAGTAGAAGAATAAAAATAAATTTTTTAATGTGGATCAAACATTGGCTAAATAACAAAAATTATCCTGCATGAATTATTAAACATAAAATCATGCATTTCAATTTTTTTTTTTTTTTTGAAATCTTGAAATGCTGCTATGATAAATATATGATCGATAAAATTTAAATATAAAAAATAATTTTACATGAATTATGAAATATAAAGCCGTGATTATTTATGTTCCTCACACACAACTATCATTTCGATTTTTCTTTCTTCTCTTTCTTACAAATTTTCATTTCTCCTATATTATGCAGTACTGATAGACAAACATCTTCTATGAAGTGAATTATTTTGATTTTTTTTATATGAATTTAATGTACAGTATCATTAGAACGTGCTAAAAATATATTCGATGAAATTTATGAAGTTATATGATCATTTGTCATTTTTTTACCTCTATAATGAAGTTTTTGTTGTGTTGTGGTTTTAATACTGATAGAGACTCCTGATTTGCCCTAAATTCTACACTGTTATTATCATTAATTAATTAGTTTTGACTACATACGTCTTGCATAGGCTCTTGGTAAAGAAATTAAATACCGGTGCAACTGATACATTTAATTCGAGATTCTATGAGTACGAGATGAATGAGACATAATATCTTACCTCAATAGATAAAAAAAGGGATCTGATTTGCCCTAAATTCTACTCTTTTATTATCATTAATTAATTAGTTTTGACTACATTCGTCTTTCAGATGGTCTTGTTAAAGAAATTAAATTCTGGTGTAACTTATATAGTTAATTGGAGATTCTATGATCATTTCAAGTGTTTTAAGTTTAATGTAACTAATGCTTAAGATAAATAATTTTTTTTTTAATATTTACACTATCATATAGCCAATTATACCATGGCATGTGCATTGTACGTGCGTCTTACTAGTTACAGTTATAAGCTATAGATTTCAAATATTAATGTCAAGTTACAATTTCTTTTATGTCTTGAGAAATATATAAATTTGTGACTACAGTAATCATCATACGTAAAATTATACGTGGTAATTTGTTATTTGAGACATTAATTTCCTAAAATTTTGTTGTTTTAAATAACAAGTTAATGTATCAATAATAAATCGACACATTTGATGACTACTACAATCACTAACTATGAATAATATTATTCTATTAGAATATTACAGGTGTTATGGAGGACGTAAGCAAAATTATATCATAAAAAAATATTACTAAAGATTTAATGAAAACATTAAAATCACCAGAATATCTAAAAAATTAACTTAAAAGGGTCGCCTTCTGTCAAGCTCACAAGCTCATGTTTGATTTAGATTTTTTGATAATAAATTTTGTGACAGTATTTTTTTGAAAAAGTGTACGGTTGAAAAGTGAGAAGAGTTATACGTGTAAAATTATTTATTGTGAGAATACATGATTAAAAATATATTTTAAAGAATTTCTACCAAACATGTGCTAAAACTTTTTCCGTTAAAAGTTTTGAGTACTAGAAAGTAGAAGTTCATATGGCTTAGCCCTTGATTGATGACCATTCTCAAATAGTCATTTTTCAAAGAATGTGTAGTTAAAATTTTTAAAAGTAAAAAAAAAAAAAATTAAATTTACGTACAAAATATTTTATTATGTAAACGTGTGAATAGAAATGAGTACGAGAATTATAGAATCTTGAAATAATAGTTCTCAAACATGGATTTAATTGAATTTTCATATTGTCCATAATAATCATAAACTGTAATTTACAATTTAAATCTGAAATACATATATTTGCTAATATTAGCTTTACGAACTTAAAAACGTATTATAGTTTTAGCCCTCGTTTGAGCCCCATTTTAAGGGGAAAAAAAAAATACATTTTTGAATGGTGACTTTTCTTAGAATGTGTAATTAGAAATGAAAAAAATTTCGATTCACATATATATTATTTTATTGTAGAATGTGTGGTTAAAATGTTTTTTTTTAAAAAAAATATCATTTGATAAAATGAGGTTGAAACAAATTTCAATAATTAGATATTTAGTAGCCTCATGTTTTATATTTTTGCGTACATACTCTATTATATTTTATTCAAAGAAAAATTCAAATCGTCGATACTATTTATAATCATACGAATAATGGACACTATTTTACACGATTTTAGTTTAATTGAATAAACTACTTCAAGAAAAACGATAAATTTAGAGCAAAAGTTTGGGAATCGGAATTCAAAAATCTATTCCGGAGAATTTCAGTATCACGATCAGAGTAGAGAACGAGAAGGTGGTCCGGTTAGCGGCTGGTGTTTGATAATTTTTCCGGCGACGGATAGTTTGGGGCTTTTTCCAATTTCGCCTAAACCCTAAAAATCCCAATGGCTGCAAAACCCAAGTCCCGCTCAGTTCTTGAACCCCTCGCAGATTCCGAAATAGATACCAGCAACTCTCCGATCAAATCTGTGTCACTCTCAAAACTCTCCGACACCGAAACACTAATTTATCTCGGTACCCTCTCCGGCACTCTGTTGTTATATTCTCTCAAGTATTCGCAGGATTCCCCTCCCGGAATTTCTTTTCTCAGACGCGTTTCCGTATCCGGCACTGGTAACCCTGTAAATTCGATCCACGCACTTGCCCACATCGGTAAAGTTGTAGTACTCTGCGATGGCTTTCTCTTTTTGCTCGATGATAAGTTACTCCAACCCGCTAAAAGAATTAGTCTTATCAAAGGCGTTACTTCATTTTGTCGTAAATTCCGAAGCCAAAAGTTTGGTTATAACCCTTTTCCACAAAGATCTAACGGTGGAAGTTATACTAATCATAACTATGATAATGCTAATAATAGCAATAGCAATAGTTTATTTGCGATTGGAATGGGAAAAAAGTTGGTATTGGCGGAGTTGATTTTAAGTGGGTCTTTGGTGATTTTGAAGGAGATTCAAGGCATTTTCGATGGGATTATAATGAATCTGGTGTGGGTTGATGATACTCTAGTTGTTGGTTCTAAGACTGGCTATTATGTGTATAATTGTGTAAATAGACAATGTGGATTGATTTTTTCCCTACCGGATTCTTCTAGTTCTCCTCAGCTGAAGTTGTTGGCTAGGGAGTGTAGGGTGTTATTGATGGTCGACAACGTGGGTATTATTGTGGATACTGAGGGGCAACCAGTGAGTGGAAGCTTGGTGTTTAAGGAGGTTCCTGATTCCATTGGGGAAATTGGGTCTTATGTGGTTGGAGTGAGGAATGCTAAGGCAGAATTGTATCATAAGAAGACAGGAGATTGTGTTCAGAGGTTTAGCGTTGTAGGGGATGGAGGTGGAGGTGGAGGGCTATGCACTGTGAAGGATGAGGAAAATGAAAGTGGCAAGCTGCTTGTCATCACAACATGTTCAAAGGTATGTGATTATTTATCTTGAACTCTTTTTTTGAAGTTTGTTAATAGTATATTACCAAAGTGTTGCATCCATTTTTAATTTGATATATCTCACACTAGGAAAGATGTGTTCCAACAAGTCTGATAGAAGCCTGACTGCTGGTCCCAATCCTCCTGTGCTAGTTGCTATCAGAATATGCTAACCTGCTGATGAAATATCAGATTAGACCTCAATTTAGGCAGAATCAACAATGAACTGTAATGATGAATTGGAACTAAAACAGATGCACGATGGAAGAACTAGTGACTTGATATTGAAGAATGAACTGAACAAAATGGATAACAAATTCCAAGGCTATTTGAAAGGCCTGGTCTCTCCCCTCTCTCTCCTAACAGAATTTCAGTGAAAATATCAATGATTCCCAAAACCACCCCCCACCCCCCCGGCGTTCCCTCCATCTTNTACTCCTAACAGATTTCAGTGAAAATCTCAATGAATCCCAACCTCCCATTCCCTCCATCTTTATTCACAATCCCAACCACAACACTATTACATTTTTACCCTTATCTAACTAACTTCTGATGACTTGGCAAACCCTTTATTCCTTCTCGCATATGTGAAACGGATAGGAGGTCTATCAAAGTCCACAGCTTCTGATGGATTTGCTTGGATAAAAGATTGAGGAGTAAAGGAAAACAATATGTTTTTTAGTTTAGTAATTATACTATATGCTAAAAGTTGAAGGCTTGCTGTAAGACGACCTACTGCTACAATTTAGAGTAAAAGGTATTGTGCGAATCAAAACCATTGATTAAACATCTGGGTGTGACTTACATATCTGGACATGATTCTGGTCACTATATTTGTTGTACTTGTTATTGTATGATTTGAGCTAGGAAAGATTTTGTAATTCTAGGTTCATCTCTGGGCTCTACACTGGGAATTGAATTGAATATATATTTATGAGCTTAAACTTAGTACTTTTGGAGTGAGACGTGATTGATATGTCACATAGACGGTTATTGAGACGTCCTGACATAATATGTGATCCGTTTCAATGCAAGGTTATGTGCTACAGAAAGGTTTCTGGAGAAGAACAAATCAAGGATCTGCTGCGAAAGAAGAACTTCAAAGAAACCATTTCCTTGGTTGAAGAGCTACAGAGTGAAGGTGAACTGACAAAAGAAAGCGCTTCTTTTGTCCACGCCCAGGTCGGCTTTCTCTTGTTGTTTGACTTGCACTTTGAGGAAGCAGTAGATCAGTTTTTGCTTTCAGAAACAATGCAGCCTTCTGAGCTTTTCCCATTCATCATGCGGGACCCAAATCGCTGGACCCTGCTGGTATATCTAAATGCTAGTGATATAACATTCGCACGTCGTTTCCTATTCTTATAATTTATAGCCAAACCATGAATGTTACTCCCGAAAAAAGTGATTTAGCATTTGGCACGCTTACAGTTTTTTTTTTTCCCTCTTTCAATTGAGCTGTTTCAAAGGACTGTTTTATATAGGTCGTGTTTAACTGTGTATGTGTTCGATCTTTCTACAGTTGTGTTCGACTGAATAAGAATTGTCATTGCCTCAAAACATATGAATTTATGATAGAAGGGGTAAGGGAAGGGTTTCATTATCGAGAACTCTAGTGCTGGACAGGATAAGATTTTGCATGCATTTTGTAGTCAATTATCTATTGATTGCTTACACTCTCTTTCTTGTCAGTGGAGCATCCTGTGGATGTCATGTAAAACACGCTATCCTCAATAAACACTTACATGCTGTGGTTGTATACACCACCAAAAATTAAACCCTTGGTTAAATGAATATTTCTCGGAAGGATTCATATGATAAGATTTGTCAAAGTTTAATGTTAGCTGTCAACCTAATAGCATTGTGGTTGTATAATTCATAAAATTAATATTACTGAGTTTGTAGCTATCGTTTTCTGAAGGATCTTGCTTTCAGAAGCGAGATGCTATCTCACTAGAACAGGGGGGGGGGGGGGGGGG
>CAIGRB010004739.1:42190-60310 GCA_903798255.1 Fraxinus quadrangulata | reverse complement strand
ACACTGTGCGACCGCATAGTGTAAACTTGCATGCGGTCCCATGCATACCACCCGAAAACAAAGAGGGGCATTTCATTTATTCTATGTGACCGCATAGATTTGTACTATGCGGCCGCATAGAACAAAATCTGGGCAAGAATTTCCTTTTCCGAATTTTCCTTATTTCACTAGGATTCTAATTTATTGCAATCTTCGTTATTTTAGTAAGTTAATTAAGGTACAATCAGGGTTTTATGTTTGTCCTATAAACACTTGGTTATTATTAATTGTAAGGACATTTTGACAAATTTATTATTGAGATATATTCGAGAGGCTATTGTGCTAAATTTCAGCTTTGAGTAAAAAAAAAAAGAATCGTTCAAGTTTATTCTATTTTACATTCTTAAATAGTCCATTGATAGTTATTCCTCTTCTTTCTTGTCTTCGAGTCATTCTTCACCTTTTTTTCCTTCTCCTATCATAATTCGTTGGGTTGAGTTCACCTTATTCTTTGAAGTATTAGACGAAAGCACCGAGTGGTAAAAGGCAGGGTGGTGAGATTAATAGAGGGAAAAAACCAATAATTGAGTGATATAAGAGTGAATATTTGTAAGGCATAAATTTTATAGGATGTTAGACCGAGAGGATTTCAATTCAAACAGGCAGCCAAACCAAAATCACATGGCGGATAATGTAATAAAGCAGTTTTGAGCAGGTGCTTGGGGATGTGAGTGGAAGGCTTGATAGGTTAGATAAATGATGATTATGAATTTAGAAGCGATATGGATTATGGTACATCAATGATGGGTGATATTAGTAGGATGAGAACTAGAGGAGGTAGGTTTGAAAGATGGGGTAGAAGTCATTTTGGAGATGGAGCGGATGGGAATATGGACAATATTAAGATGTCAATTCCACCGTTTAAAGGAATGAGTGATCCGGAGGCTTATCTAGAGTGGGAGAAGAAGGTGGAGTTGATATTTGATTGCCACAACTATTCGGAGGAAAAGAAGGTGAAAATAGCAATTCTTGAGTTTGTTGACTACGTTATAACTTGGTGGGATCAAGTGGTTACATCAAGGATGAGGAATCGGGAATGAGCAGTGAATACTTGGGATACGTTGAAAACTATCATGCGGAAGCAGTTCATGCCTAGTCACTATTACACGGAGCAACACCAAAAATTACAAAGTTTATATCAAGGGTCGGGAGTGTGGAAGACTACTATACGGAGATAAAATTTTGATGATCATGATGAATGTGGAAGAGGATCAGGAAGCCATCATGGCTCATTTCTTAAATGGGTTGAGCAAAGACATTGCTAATGTTGTGGAATTGCGGCATTAAGTAGAGAACGAAGACATATTGCATATGGCCATGAAGGTGGAGAAATAGTTGAAGAATAAGGGGACAACTAGGCAACCATTGGATATTTCGGGTTCTAATTCATCTTGGAAATCGAGGTGGGATAACAAAGGTGATGGAGCTGTTTCGAGGGGAATTACTGAAATGCCAAAGGGAAAAGATGAGGGGGCTAGCAGAAAAACTCCCAAAACAGAGCTACAGCCAACTAGAAATTGGTATATCAAGTGCTTGGGAACTGGACACATCGCTTCTCAATGCTCAAACAAAATGATGATAATCTTGCGCAATAGAGAAGTGGAAGTGATAGTGAGGATGATTAGGCATGACGGCATTGGATGAGGTTAGTGAAGGTGATAGCACGAAATTTGATGTTGGTGAGTTACTGGTCACGAGGCGAGCACTCAACACTCAAATTAAGATAGATGACTTGGAACAGCAAAAGGAAAACATACTCTATACACGATGCCACATTAACAATACAATATATAGCATGATCATTGATGGGGGAAAGCTGTACTAATGTGGTTAGCACAAATCTTGTAGAAAAATTGGGGTTAACCTTATTGAGACACCCTAGACCATATAGGTTACAATGGATGAATGATAGTAGAGAAATTAAGGTGAACAAAAGGGTGTTGATAAACTTATCAATTAGTAGGTGTGTGATGTGATACCTATGAATGCATGGCATATGTTATTGGGTAGACCATGATAATATGATAGGAAGGTTATTCATGATGGGTACAAGAATTGATATAGTTACGGGTGAAAGGTCCATTACCCTTGTGCCATTGACATCGGCACAAGTATATGAAGACCAAATCAAACTGAAAAATGAGAAAGAGAAAAGAGTGAAAGAGTTAGAAAATATGAGAGAAAATAGAGAGATGGTGAGTACGAGGGAAAATGTTCAAGTAGCTAGTAGAGGGCAAAAAGAAGTGCAGTCACATGAGAGAAAAGAAAAAGAGTTGTCTGAGAGGAGAGAAAAGTCGAGAGTGAATTTCTTTGCAAAAGGTAAATGAGTTGAAAAGAGCGATAAATGAGAGACAACAAATGATATTGTTGGTCTATAAGGAATCATTCATCAATCTTGAGGAACCTAACCCATCACTCAGTAGTTTGGCTATCTTTTTATTGCACGAATTTGAATATGTGTTCCCCAAAGTACATGCCTAGTGGGTTGCCACTCATTCGAGGCATCGAGTATCAGATTGACTTCGTCCCCGGAGCGTCATTCCAAATCGACCAGTTTATCGAGGTAACCCCGAGGAGACAAAGGAACTTCAGAAACAAGTGGGTAAATTGATGAGCAATGGATATGTAAAAGAGAGCATGAGTTCATGTGCCGTCCCAGTGCTACTAGTGCCAAAGAAAGATGGAATTTCGAGGATGTGTGTGGATTACAGAGCAATCAACAACATAACGATAACGTATCGTAATCATATTCCTAAGTTTGATGATATGTTGGATGAACTGTATAGTGCTTTCATATGTAGTAAAATTGTTCTTAAAAGTAGATACCACCAAATTCGAATAAGGGGAGATGATGAATGGAAAACTGCTTTTAAAACTATATATGGCTTGTATATGTGGTTAGTAATGTCATTTGGACTCACTAATACATCGAGCACTTTCATGGCTAATGAATCATGTTTTATGTGCTTTTATAGGTAATTTTTTTGTTGTGTATTTTGATGACTGCCATTTTGACTCACTAATGCACCGAGCACTTTCATGCTGTTGATGAATCATGTTTTACGTGTTTTTATAGTTAAATTTGTTGTTGTGTATTTTGATGACATCTTAATTTACAGTAAGGACCTTAATGAGCATGTAGAACATTTTAGGAGTGTACTTGTAGTTTTACGAAAAGAACAAATTTATGCTAATTTCAAAAAGTGTACATTTTGTATGAAAAATATTTTTTTTAGGATTTGTAATGGGTACTAATGGGGTAGAAGTAGACGAGAACAAAAATAAAATCTATTAAAGAATGGCCAACACCTAAGAGCATAACTGAAGTTAGGAGTTTCTATGGACTGGCTAGTTTTATAAGCGTTTTGTGAAAGATTTTAGCACAATCACTACATCACTCACAGAGATTGTTAAGAAGAGTGTGAGATTTTATTGGGAGTGATGAACAAGAGCATGCATTCAATATAATTAAGGATATGTTGTGTACGGCACTTGTTTTAGCATTTCCTATGTTTGAAAAAAATTTCGAGATTGAGAGAGACGCACTAGAAATAGGTATTGGCGCAGTTTTAATGCAGGACAAAAAATCGATAGCCTATTTTAGTAAAAAGCTAAGTGGAGCAACGCTTAATTATTTCACCAATGACAAGGAAATATATTCACTTGCTCGAGCCTTGGAGACATGGTAGCACTACATGTGGCCTAAAGAATTTGTGATACACACAGACCATGAATCATTGAAGCATTTGCAAGGTCAAGGTAAGCTAAACAAAAGACATGCTGGGTGGATGGAGTTTGTAGAGACATTCCATTATGTCATTCGGTACAAATATCGTAAGAAAAATGTGGTAGCGGATGCATTGTCTTGAAGGTATGTGTTACTAACTTCTTGGAAAATATGGTGGCAGGTGCATTGTCTCGACCGTATGTGCTATTATCTTCTCTTAGTTCTAAATTGCTTGGTTTTGAACATATTAAGGATATGTATGTTAGGGATTTAGATTTCTCCGAAATTTATGTATTATGTAATAAGGGGCTATGGATAAGTTCTTTAAGCATGATGGATATTTGTTTTAGAAAGATAGGTTGTGTGTTCCTAATTGTTCAATACGAGAAGTTTTGGTGAGGGAAGAATATAGTGGTGGATTGATTGGACACTTTGGAATTAAAAATACTTTAGAAATGTTCGGGGAGCATTTTTATTGTGTTAAGATGAAAAGTGATGTTGAAAGAGCTTATAGTCGATGCATAATTTTTAAGCAAGCTAAATCTAAGGTTTTAACACAAGAATTATATACACCATTACATGTGCCAAGTGAACCTTGGGTTGATATTTCTATGAAATTTATTTTAGGTTTACCTAGGACTAAGAAATGATGGGATTCTATATTTGTGGTGGTAGATAGATTTAGTAAAATGGCACGCTTCATTCATTGCCATAAGACTGATGATGCTACAAACATTACAGATTTATTCTTTAAGGAAATAGTGCGTTTATATAGGTTACCTAAGAGCATAGTTTTTGATCGGGATGTAAAATTTTTGAGTCATTTTTAGAGGGTTTTGTGGGGTAAGTTAGACACTAAACTTATATTTTCAACAACTTTTCATCCACGGACTGATGGTTAGACTGAGGTATTAAATAGAACCATGACACAACTATTGCACTTGAAGAGTTGGGAAAATATTTACCTTTCAAGAGTTTGCATATAATAAGGCCACGCATTCTACTACATCATTTTCACCATTTGAGATTGTTTATGGATTAAATCCACTAACACCTTTGGATTTAATACATTTACCTGTGAATGAACAAGGTACCTTAGATGATAAAAGAAATTTCAAATTGGTAAAGTCACTCCACGAAAAGGTAAGGGTGCAAATTGAAAGTAAAAACAAACATTTCGAGTCGCAAGCAAATAAGGGTCGAAAAAGTGTGACATTCGAACCAGAAGATTGGGTTTGGGTACATTTCAGAAAGGAACGCTTTCCAGAACAAAGGAAATTAAAGGTGCAACCATGAGGGGATTATCCATTTCAAGTCTTGGAAAAAGTCAATAATAATGCATACAAATTTGATCTTCCGGGTGAGTATAATATTTCAGCAACTTTTAATGTGTCTGATCTCTCTCTCTTTTCGATGTAGGTACATATTTGAAGAAGAATCCTTTTGAAGAGGGAGGGAATGATACGATCCAGGAGTCGAGACCGATGAAGTCGAGCCCAGGACGAGATCGTTGATTATTGAAAGATGACCGATTATGCGATCGAGGGTAAAGCAGGTAAATCAAGCGATGGGATTATTTGTGCAAGCAATGATGGATGATGTCATGATCTACACGGAAAAAGAGACAAGTTTCATGTTGGGTCGAGGTTGAAATCAGATTGGACGAACTTAATTCAAGCAACGGAGGAGGAAACCTTATTGGACAACTATGCGACCACTATTATTTGGATTGAGATTGACTCCAATCTATTATCGCACGAATTCATTCTTTTTCATCAGCAGCAATGTCTGCCAATGTAACAAACACTTTAGACATTCTATCTTACCTCAATTGGCTAAGAGTGCTAACCAGACCGTTGTAATTCACAACGACCCTTGTGTGGGCTCTACTAACATCTCGTCTCCATCTCCTCAATTTATATCTCTCTGGTAGTGATGTTACGCTATTATGCATCAACACTGATATGGCATGTCTACACAAAATTTCACGAAACTCGAATAAGTGACAATTGTAAATAACAATGCAATCCTCTGCACGAAATGTCCGAAAACTTTTTCTTGCTAACATTTTGTTCGTAAATGACATCCTCTTTAACCTTATACGTCTTCTTCGAACTTTTATCTGAAGTAGATATCACATCACAATAGACCTTCCCAGTTATCTCATCTTGAGATTTCTGAAACTTCGAAATGGTGTAAACTGCCTGGAATTGCTTTTCCATTTCATATTTTATTGCACAGGGTACCATCTGTGAGCAAGACTTGAAATCTACTTGGAATTCCTTTTCAACTTTATGTCGCAATGCTCGTTCATATTATTCGATGAACTACTTCAACGATGTCTTATATTGTACATACCCATCAAAGAACGCATTTATACTCTTACTACACTAAGTTGTTGACATTTTCGCCCAAAACTAGCTATGTCAACGAGCCGAGCTGAAAAAAAAGCTTGGGCTCAGCTCGAGCTTTTTTTGACCGAACTTTTTTGGGTCTGAGCCGAGTCGAGCTTGCCCAAAAAAATGAGGCTCGGCCCGCTGGCTCGATTTTTTTTCTTTCTGTTCTGTTGCCTGCACAGGCAACTTGCTTGGTCGCAGACAGCTTGTTAGCAAAGCTGCCTGCCTTTTTTTAACGGGCCGGCCAGAGCTTGAGTCGGTGCCTCAAACTGGGGCTCGGCTCGAGCCCGGCTCAGGCTTTTTTCGGGCAGAGCTCGAGCAGCCCGAGCCGTCCGAGCAGGTGAGCTTTTTTGCCATCCCTATAAAAAATGTTGTTTTCAAATAACATTGCACCTAACGACCCATGTTCTTAAACTACCCGGACAACCATTCATTATCATGTAAGTCATATGTATCAAGCATAACTTTTCAACCTTCTTCAAATTGTTCAACAACCTGTGTATCATACACTAAGTCGTGTATGAACGAAAAAATT
The DNA here is from genome assembly GCA_903798255.1 of Fraxinus quadrangulata. Lineage (NCBI taxonomy): Eukaryota > Viridiplantae > Streptophyta > Magnoliopsida > Lamiales > Oleaceae > Fraxinus > Fraxinus quadrangulata. The sequence continues at coordinate 53,613 of CAIGRB010004739.1, read as the reverse complement.
GAGCACTTGTCAACGTGGTACCCAAACTTCTCCGGCAACTTCTTCAATATATGCCACAAACACCATTTGTGCCTCGTATTTGGATAGACTATTTCAATTGCATTTTGTATGGCCCTGTCTTGATCGGTAATAATCCCATTTGGTGCTTGCCCCATGCATGTACTGCATCCATGTCCTGAACAACCAAACAAATGTATCTGTATCTTCATTTGCTAGCAAATCAGAGGCAAAGAGTGTTGATTGTCCATGATGATTTACTCCAACAAAGGGGGCAAAAGGCATGTCGTATTTATTTGTGAGATAAGTAGTATCAAACGTCACTATATCCCCGAATTTCTTATATGCTTGCCTATACCTTTTATCTGCCCAAAAGAGATTCCTAAGCTATGACTCTTTGTCCAAATCCATACAGAAGTAAAACCCCGAGCACTGTGCTTGCATTTGTGAAAACCAGGATTGTGTTGCTGCGACGTTTCCTTCACCGAGTCTCAATCGCCTCACTCGCTCAACATAATTTCAACAATCATTTTCTACGCAAGTCATATTCTCATACCCACCCGCTTCAAGAACTGCTGAGTTGTAACTCTTGTGCAAAGGAATTCCAGCCATATCGTTCACTTCGAGCTTGCGTTTGACATTTGCACTCAATTCTCGATTACATCGATACAACCTGGATTTCGGAGGACTTGTTTTATGATTGTGTTCGAGATCAACTGTGCAAAGTTTCCATATTCCACGAATATCTAAAGAAGCGGTAAGCCTTGCTTTACAACCTGTTTGAATTGTTGGTTGCGACTTCAAATAAGTGCCTGCATTATTGCTTCTCCGTCCCTCACGGCAACATGTCAACATAATGTAATTCACTACTCCATCTTCTCCATTTCTAGAATTCCTCCTCCAACCGGAAAACCTATGTCATACGCATACCTCTTATAAAATTCAAACAACTCTTTGTCATCTTTGAACTTCATGCCAACTTTAGGCACAACCACACCATCTCTTCCTAAGATATCATCTTTGAATGTGACGATATTGTCTGTACTGTTGTCATTATTGGATTTTACTAGAACTTCATCATCCAATACTTCGACTACTTCTTTTCCTGCATCATATTGAATGAGAATATGAATTTTGAGTATTGTTAAAATGTTCATGAATATTTGATTTCAATAATATTGGAAGTGAAACAAGAAATTTCAGAAGTAGTATAAATACATAGATTTCGAAATAGTACAACTTCAACAAATTACAAGGAAATTACCTTTCTCCGTCACTCCGTCGATCCGTATGGCACCGCAGAGCCTTCGTAAGTAGGTGAATATCTTAGCAGCTTTCCAATTTTGAAAATATTAGTCAGATTTTCAATCACCACCACAACTTCTGAAAAATTACAACAAAATCACCTTTCGCAAGTGAAGTAGGTGAATCCCCGTCGACCGAAAATTTAAAATGTAATTTTTGTTGGATGTGCAACCCCGTGGTCATGGTCGCGGTCGCGTTTGGCTATAATGGGGTAAATCGGAAGCTTTCAAGCTCAAGTTAACATTAGCGAGATGTGGATATGTGTTGGGTGGAATTTATTACGGTGGAAAACATCTTACCTTCCACTGTGCACTTAGTCCGTCGGCGCAACAAACCCACTTGTTCGCATCAGCTTGTGGAGAGTTTTAGTGCTCAATTGAAAATGAAGACGGAATGAGCCGTAGGCGGTTCTCAAATATGGGTCTTTTTACAAATTATAAAAAGTATAATTGAAATTACCACATTTTTAAGTGGCCACCTCACTCAAATTTAAAATGCTGTTAAGAAAGTTGTGTACCAGCAGTGTACAAGAGCATTTTTCCTAGTGCAAAAAATTGGACATTTCCCATAATTTTATCGGTGAAAATTAGACTTTTGAAATACGCGGCGACCGTACCAAAAAATATGCAACTAGTATGGCTACCCAAATCTCCACGTGTTTCATATTCACTGGTCAATTGACATTTTCTATAATCGTTACTCGTCCTCTTTTTCCTCCATTTTACAATCATATCAAATCATTCTGTCTGATATTCTCTCTAAATAAATTGAAAACAAATCTCACCTATTTTTTTTTTCTCAAAAGGTTCCAATTCGATTTTGAGAATGAATGATAATATAGATTCATTCAATAAGAGTTGCTGGCATGACTTTGATTATAGCAGCCTCTTGAACGACGTCCCACCCGTTGATCTTCATTGGAATTCTGAATTGCAGCCCCAATGGTGATGACTTGTTTTCAGATTTTATTTTTATTTTTTATTTTTGATTTTAGTATCTAATTTTTTTTCTTGGACCATACCATTGCCAAGCTAGTAACTTTTATTTTATTAATGTGATTTTTAATTTAAAAATGTGCCATTTAAACTTGTGGATTTGTGGAACTGGAAAGTTTTGAATCACGAAGAGGAGAAGGTGGATTTTTAATGAATGAGGAGGAAATTTAAAAAATTTCAGCTACTTTCGCTTTAAGTAGTAATAGAGTTTTGGTGTTTGAATTGTATCTTACTGATGCAGGTGATTAATCATTCTGATATGGTTTACAAGAATAAAAATGTAGATTATTTTAAAGTTCCTGTATATTGCTCTGATATGGTTGATTATTCAGTAGTGAAGTAAGTGCGGGAATCGAAGTCTCAGGTTGTGGAAGGGCATCGCAAGTGAGTGAAGATGCTGTGAGAGAATGTCCCAGAAAGAGGTAGCTTTCTTTTTTTTTCTTTCCTTATCTTTGTCTTTTAGATCTTTTCCCTGTGGAAGAAGCTCTTTGATTACTATATTTAGTTGTTGAGAAGGTTAACTTCAATTTTTATTGTTATTTCCTTCAAAAGAGCCCTGATAGTAGATAAATTTTGGCATATTGTATGGTCTGAAGAAAAGAGCGCAAAGAATTTTTTCCTGCAGAATGTCTACTATTGGGAGAGCTTCGAAAACTAGTTGTTTCACAGGAATATTTCTGGAGGTGGTCTAGAGCCGATTCTGTAAGAAACTTGTGTTATTGAGAAGTTGAAGAATTGCTGAACTAGCACTGGTTCTTTGTGGCTATTATGGGCAATGCTGGCCTGGGTATGAAGAGATGATCCTGCACAGGATTCATAATATTCTTCATCTCACGTCTTATTACTGTTCACCTAAAAATGAAGAGCATGATATCTTCCCTTGGAGGAAAATGTGGAAAAAAAAGCTCCTAGAAAGTTACCTTTTCCAATTTGGGATCTGGGAAACAAGCACATGATTAATTTTCTGTATGTTTGTGGAAGAAGATGAGATGATCACACACCACCTATTGCTTAATGGGGAAGATGCTAGTATACATTGGTCCTTGTGGCTGACAATGGGTGGCCCAACATGGACCGCACCTTGTACGGTGACAGACATGTTGTGGAGCTCTAGTTTGTAGGTACAGTAGATAGGATGGCATCTGGGATTCTGAACCTCTTTTTTTTGGGTGCTTCAAAAAGAAAAACATGGACTAATTTCTGAAAGCTTTTGAATAAATAAATGATACTAATTTTTAAAAAAGTTGGACTCTGAATTTATTGGAAAATTAATATTTGAGTTGATATGAAAACACGTGTGATTGTCCAAGCCTTGTGATCAAAACTTTGATGCATACAAACGCGTTTATGTCTACAGGCACAAGGATATATTCATACATAGACAAGAACACATATGGCTATGTACACACACACACACACACGCACGCACACACTATTGTTTAGGGAACATTTTAAATACCATATTCTTTCATGTTACAACCAGTAAAAAGGGGTGGAAAATGGGAAGTCTGATACACTTAAAATCAGGGCATCAAGTGTCATGAATATTAGCTTTGTCAAGCTTTTAGATATGAAACTGGATTATCAATATTTAGATATCAGCTTTTTGTATTAGAATTTATTAGTTCTCTATCATTTATTTTTTATCTTCTAAATGTTAATTTAAAGGACAGAGCTTAATAAACTGTTTTTAGTCAATGAAGGATAATTTTGAAATGTTACTTCAAAGCAATACTTGCTAATATCCTCCCTTAATTGTTGTTGTACCATAAAGGGGACGGAATGATGCATTCAGCACAGTTGGAAGTAAAGCTTGCCGTGAGAGAATGAGGAGAGAAAAATTGAATGACAGGTATTTATATTGTTGAACTGTTATTCTTTGTTGATATTTCCTATTTCTCTTGGTCATTGTAAATAACTGCTTCAAAATAAATTCTTTGTTGATATTTCCTTTGTCAATGCATATGACTGCTTCAAAATAACTGCATTTTCAGTCCACACCAGTAATGAAATGTAAATTACCTTGCTTAATGTCGTTATATGCAATGAATACTGAATGCAGTCAATGGATTGATTGGAGAAAAACAGAGTGTAACTACTTTCATAAAAGTAAAGTATCATGAATTAGCTTAGTGTTTTTCAGGGAAGAATCATATCTGTTCTTGCAGGTTCTCAGAATTATGCTCTATTTTGGAACCTGGCAGACCTGTGAAAACCGACAAATTGGCCATACTTGGTGATGCCATCAGAGTTCTAAATGAGCTGAAGTCTGAATCTCAGGAATATGAAGAGATGAACGAAAAGCTTCTGGAAGAGATCAAAATGTTGAAGGTTAGACAAGATGCTTATATTAATTGAAATTGATATTTCTCTTTTAATTTTTTTATGCTGGAAACTTATGGCATTACATATCATACAACATTATTTATATATATGGTTGTTTTCTGGTTTTGGCCATCATTCTATTTTTGCTTTAAATTTCTTTTCATTGATCTCTAATTCAGTTGTATAAAAGTATGACCAAACAGTGCTCTGCTTGCATAGAGAATTTGCTAGGAAATTGAATTTACCAATTCCCTTCTTACACAAGTGGAATTGCATTTGTTTTAGAATGTTATTTAACCTATTTTGAAATGTAAAGTTTCTATGATTTTTAATCGTGAATACAATTTTCCATGTTGCAGACAGTAATTGGTCGCATTTGAAGCACATACTGAGAGTTTTTTATTGGTAGCCTGGAAGAACATAGTTAAATTGTTGTTTTGTTTACTTGAACTTTAAAAGTCCTCTTTTATTTTAACAACTTTTTCTCACGATGAGTCCTACCAAAATGGCAAAGATTTTTATTATAAACGATAACTATGAAAGAACGAACCTTCCCTTCCCACCAAACAAAATATGGAGTTACAAACAAAGAAAGAAATGCCTCTTCAGGGAAATAGATTATCTATATTTTGTATTTGAGATTTTTTGGTACATTCATTTTCACTTTTTGATCTTCAAACAGTAACCTCCCCCTGCTCCACTTTGTTCTCCCTTAAATCTACGAGAACATATTAGTACTACTGACTATACATTGTGCATAGATGCTTTCTACACCTTTGATCTCATTCTTTTCTATTCTAAAACAGGTAGAGAAGAATGAACTTCGTGAAGAGAAACTTGTACTTAAGGCGGACAAAGAAAGGATTGAGCAGCAGATGAATGCTATGACTGTTTCTCCTGCTGGGTTTGTGCCAGCCCATCCACCAGTATATCAGACTGGAGCCAACAAGATAGCAATGTTTCCTGGCTACAATTTTGTCCCACTGTGGCAATATCATCCTCCATCTACCAATGATACATCTCAAGATCAGAAGGATATAGGTCGTGCTGCTTGATATATGTGAGCAAGGAAATATGCTGCTTTTTAAGAAATTTCGTCGTGCAATTTAGGAAATTCAACTTCCATATCATGCATGTAAATATTAGTTAGTTTGCAATTTGTTTGTCCTATTACATTTTTTTTTTGTCTTTTCTCCCTTTTTTTAAATTTTATTTAAGCATTGTTTGATGTCAAGCAATCAATTTACAGGGGAATTGGATTTACAATAGTAACAGTTTTATTGTTAACATCTCTTTTGTTCGAAAATAACTTCTTTAGAGAGAGAGAGAGAGAGAGAGAGTGTTTCAAAGGCTAGTTGAACGATGCCTGAGAAGTGTAAATTAAGAGGAAACTATAAATCATATTATAGACCTTGTCGCTGTCATGCTTGATTCTTCAGTTTCATCATAATTCATTATCGTCTTCTGATTTCTGTAGATTTATATATTTTTTGCTCTCTTTTCGCCCATGTTGAAGTTGGCTCGTGAACTTCTAAGGTTCTTCTTTCAAATACTTTATATCTGATGGTAATATCTGTTTCTTCGCGTCTTTGTGCTCCTTCAGCTTTGTTTGTGCCTCATCTTCTTGCAAATGCTTTGCATCTGATGGTAACATCTGTGTCTTCATGTCTTCTTGCTCCTTCAGCTTTGTTTGTGCCTCATCTTCTTCTTTTCCCCATAACAGCAAGTACAGTCCAATAATAACAACTCCTCCACCAAGTATACTGGAAATGCCACAGGTAGGCAATTAAAACAGGAAACGAAATTTACTGCATTTCTTGATGCTTAAATTCTCTTACTAGTTTTTATAACTTTATCCATCATTATCGTATGGAGCTCTCCCCAAATTTCTTTCTGCAGGGCTTAGCTTGTCGTATTTTACTGAACCTTCCTTCTCACAAATAGTGAAAAAAGAGGAAGAAGAGAGAAAGAACCTACCTCCCAACATATAGATTTTCACCTAGTACAAAGTATGCCAAAATTGCCACCAATAATGTCGACAGAGGATTGAACATTGTCACAAAAACTGGTCCCTTTTCTTCTGTGCACCACAGTTGAATGTACGTCACTATACCAGATATGACTATTCCCTGTATTTCATTACAACGAACAATTCAGTTAAACTACAGTAGATTAGATGTCTGAAATTATTATACTGTTGAACTCATACTCACTCCATATATGGTCGACCAGAGATCAATGTTCAAACCAATGGTCCAAGCATCTCGTTTATGTTGCACGATAACTGTGAATATGGCTGATTGTGCTGCTCCCACAAAATTCATCCATGTTGCCAGAGAAAGCTGCGCTGGATACCGTTTTAATGTATATGCCTGCATATTTAGATCAGACATTGTTTTGATCGATATCAATTTTTGATTGCAGAAATAAAACAGTAACTGAAATTTATGTTGGTTATGAAGTGATTCCTTGAATTGGATTTTGATATTTATAGAAGCTTAATTTAGTCCTTTTTCATTTGAATTATAGTGAAATAGTTAGACAAACTGATTTAATCACTTTGCTGTCACTAGTTTTTATGAACACGTCACTTTTGCGCCCATCTTTATTAAGTCAGTCAATTTATGTCCTGATATGCTGATTTTAAGGAGAATAATCGAATAGCATAAGGAATTATAGTTTTTGTAAGTTAGATTTTGGATTGAGACCTGCATTATGTACCATATTGACCATGTTATGCAGCTTGCTATGGTAAGGAGAGAGCCCTTTAACCAGTGCTCATGGACAACTGTTGTGCTTCCCCTGATATGAATGAGTGTATGCCCCAGGTTTTTCAGAACAGGTCCCTTGTACAGTGTCATGGTCATCACACCAGCCAAGGATAAAACTGTTCCAATAATTTTTGCAATCCCGCGTAGCCTGCGAATATTTACTACCTCCAACCTGCATGCGAAATCATTTCCAGTAAGTTTTCCATGATTGATTCAGAGATTTGAATGTTTTTACACACACTACCTGAGTATAACTGCTAGAATAAATGTCAGGGAAGCTATAGTGTTGACCATGCATGACAGCAACGTGGGAGAGGTGAACTTCAAGCTTGTAAAATACATATTTAAGGTTAAACTCACTCTGCAATCATTAAATTGCTGTTAGTCGTTTTGTACTTTCATGTTTCTTAAAAGTTCAATGCTTACGATTTTGTACCCGAGAAGAGAAAGTACAGAAATCTCCAGGAATAGAGCCAGCGTTAGCTTTGGCAGTATATTTCTGCATTTTAACAGAATATATATCAGTTTCACAATATGAACCATATTGAGATTATAATTTGCTTGTGTGCTGATTTACCTTTCAAGAAAATAGGCAAAAGGTAGCATCACTAAACCGGCAACGATATGTCTGTAAGTAACATAGACGAAAGGATTCATCCCGTGGTTGAAGGAAGCTTCTGTTATGATATACATGATTGTGTAGCAAACCTGAGCGAGGACCATAAGAATATGAGGTTTGAAACGCCTGTAAATCTCGATACGCATACCTCCATTTGTGGCCATGTAGTATTAGCACTATTCTGTTTTCCTGTTTTATAAATGAATCCCTTCTTTGTGTGATTCTCATGGTAAATTTATATATATGGAAAGAAAGGAGATTCATATTTCATGTTTTTGGCATCATGTTCTCGATAATATGAATACTGACAGTTGCCCAACATGACATCAATCGATTTGAAGAGTGGAGAAAAGAAATATTCTTTTGCACTTTATAGTCCGTTTGTCAGGTTTTTGAAAAGTCAAAAATTGCTTTTAAACATGTTTGAATAATTTTCTAGAAATGTTCTTATTAGAAGAACTTTCGGAGGAAGTAGGTTCAAGGTGAAGGCACAAAAAAAGCAGCAGCAAAGGCTAACGAAACAGGCCCCAAAGTTTGGTTCTTGATTAATCCGAGATATTACTTAATCATCTGTTTTCTGGATAATATCGCAAAAAAAGATGTTTATTCTGATCCTATAAAAGATTTTATTCTCAGTAGAATATTACACCAACAAATCTCTTTGTTCTCCTTGAAGCATCCTATCATCAACCGAACATCTTTTCAAATAGTGGCACTTTTTTATTATATATATTTATTGAGGATAACAGTCCTATTTCATATTTGATAAGCAAGGGTGTTTAAAATTTTAATAAAAAATATTTGTGGAAACTTGTCTGTTGAAGAATGAACAGGCGACTCATAGACAACGACTTCATTAACGGAACCCACTATAGATTAATTACCAAGCTTAACGGAACCTATTGGAGCCGTTAAGTGATAAATCTCTATTCTGTAAAATAAAATAAAAGAAATAGAATCAAATTTCTGAATATTAGGTTTTCAAGCATACGGATGTCAGTAAATTCAAGACATAGAAATTAGAATTCTCGTCATTCATTATTTTCCAAATAAATATCATGATTCATGTGAATATGGTCAATTTTTATATTGAAGAAGAACCCGATTCTATTCAGTCATTATCATGAAGCCAGCACACACTGATATTCTTTCTTGGTTGTGGAGATATTAAAATAATTGACAGTTTTTAAAGCAGAAATTAAAACTTAGAGCCAGATTTTTTTATAATAGATTTTGTAAAAAAAAATATTTTTTTTTGGAAAATATATGATTAAAAAGTAGATAAAAAGTTATATATGGGTTAATATACAAAATTATTTTATTGGAATAATGTATAATAAAAAAAATTATTTTTTTGAAAAATGAGTTTTAAAAGATGTCTACAAAACATGAGCATAAGAAGCTGCACCAAATTAGATATTCATGATCAAGATGTATCAGGTGTAATTATTCTTACTCACGTTCTAGAATTCCCGACTATCGTGAAATTTAATTTTTTTTGCATCAATCTTCATATGGTTTGATTTCATACGTTTAAGTTCCTTAGTTTCTTCCTCTTTCATAGTTGGTTTCAAGTTAGAATAAAGGATCGACCGCCAATATGTCTTTTTTCATTAGAGGAGAAAGTGTGCTGTGAATAATCCATCCCTTTGCTAAAATGTATTTGAGTGAAATGCAACTTAAGGAGAAAGTGCCATTGTCAAGATTAGGGGCGGATTCAGCACCCGACGAGCCCTAGCGACCACCAGTGCTAGATTCGTCAGGAGCAAATTTTTTTGTTGACAACATATAAAAGTTTTAGATTATATATTTGGTGATTCATTTTTTCTCAAACATTGTTTGTGGTGCAGTTATTAGAGGTTATATATACAAATTGGATGCCAGAGATCGAATTCTTTTTATACTAATTTATTGTATAATTTTTCTAGTTCTACAATTTTTAACAAAACTAATGCTTGGACGTCTAGAGGTTGAATCCATTTCAAGCCAATTTATTGTGTAATTTTTCTAGTCATATAATTTTTAACAAAACTAATGTAACGGGAAGGGAGATTGGAACCTGTGAGCCCTTTTAAAATTATTGAATACTTGATCAACATGACACTTGTTGAATTTTAAAACTAAATCTAACATAATATATATATGTGCGCGCGCGCGCACACACACACACACACACACACACTCTGTTTTAGTTGTTTTAATGCAATTGTAAGAATTCACACATATGTTCTTCGTTTGATTTATAAGAAACTTGACCATTATGTCATTTGGTAAACATTGTCCATATATATAATAAAATTATATGTTTAGTTTTAGCAAAATAATTATTATATTTAAACTTTAATATTTTATTACGAGTAAATATTATCCATATATATAATAAAATTATATATTTAGTTTTAACGACCATCTGTACTAACTCAAAATTTTGAATCCGCCGCTGGCCAAGATTGCAAAACATGGCATGATCTTGTCAATTGTTGTTGTGCTCTTTCACAAGTGGGATTGGTGAATCGGAGAATCTTTTGTGGACCTTTGGTGCTTGTTTTGGGATTAATGTTCTTGTACTCTATTGCTGCGGAAGCTTGTGCTATATTGCTTGAGCGATTTACCACTTTCAGGTTGGATGTTCAACGGGTGGTTAACCTTTTGGTGATCATTTGGACCTACGGGCAGAAAAAGTCTTAGTATTTCCTTTTATTTTCTGCAAGTTATTTGATGTTATTATTTTCTGCAAGTTATTTGATGTTATAACTAACGAAAAACTGACTCACTCAAGAGATTTTTCTAGTCTGAGACCCTAAAGTTTCAGTCTTTCTTATTTGTTGATAATGAATCTTGTGATTTCAGGCTCCATCTATCTTCACCAAGGTTCTGGTAATAATCTGATTATCACTTGAACACTTGTCAAGAAACTTATTGATGATAATCAGTAATTAAGAAAGATTGCACAACGCCTTAGAAAACCAGTAACAGATGCAATTCTCAAGATTTTCGCAGATTACACAGTTCGAACGTGCGTATGAGAAAAATAGTCAGAAGGACAATTGGATGTATTGTTACTTAGTTCTATGGGGGAGAAGTGAAAAAATATGAAAAAAATGCTTTGGAGTATGGAAGAGATTCACTCAATGCTAAAATTATAATCACCTCCTTAAGGAGCAAAGACAGAGATTTAAGAATAGAGTATGCATCCGGCGAATATTTTTTCGTAAGGGGTAAATCATACTTAAGTCAGCAACTAACTCCTCAAAATAAAATCATAACCCTAAGAAAAAGAATTTATTTTGAAAAGATTGAGGATAAATCCATGTCTAAGTCTAAAAATAAAGGCACGAACTGCTACTTTAATGGCAAAATAGGTCATTTTATAAAGCACTAACACAAAAGAATCTCATAATTAAAACGGTG
>CAIGRB010004739.1:26857-42092 GCA_903798255.1 Fraxinus quadrangulata | reverse complement strand
ACACACACACACACACACTCTGTTTTAGTTGTTTTAATGCAATTGTAAGAATTCACACATATGTTCTTCGTTTGATTTATAAGAAACTTGACCATTATGTCATTTGGTAAACATTGTCCATATATATAATAAAATTATATGTTTAGTTTTAGCAAAATAATTATTATATTTAAACTTTAATATTTTATTACGAGTAAATATTATCCATATATATAATAAAATTATATATTTAGTTTTAACGACCATCTGTACTAACTCAAAATTTTGAATCCGCCGCTGGCCAAGATTGCAAAACATGGCATGATCTTGTCAATTGTTGTTGTGCTCTTTCACAAGTGGGATTGGTGAATCGGAGAATCTTTTGTGGACCTTTGGTGCTTGTTTTGGGATTAATGTTCTTGTACTCTATTGCTGCGGAAGCTTGTGCTATATTGCTTGAGCGATTTACCACTTTCAGGTTGGATGTTCAACGGGTGGTTAACCTTTTGGTGATCATTTGGACCTACGGGCAGAAAAAGTCTTAGCATTTCCTTTTATTTTCTGCAAGTTATTTGATGTTATAACTAAAGAAAAACTGACTCACTCAGAGATTTTTCTAGTCTGAGACCCTAAAGTTTCAGTCTTTCTTATTTGTTGATAATAAATCTTGTGATTCATGCTCCATCTATATTCACCAAGGTTCTGGTAATAATCTGATTATCACTTGAACACTTGTCAAGAAACTTATTGATGATAATCAGTAATTAATAAAGATTGCACAACGCCTTAGAAAACCAGTAACAGATGCAATTCTCAAGATTTTCGCAGATTACACAGTTCGAACATGCGTATGAGAAAAATAGTCAGAAGGACAATTGGATGTATTGTTACTTAGTTCTATGGGGGAGAAGTGCAAAAATATGAAAAAATGCTTTGGAGTATGGAAGAGATTCACTCAATACTAAAATTATAATCACCTCCTTAACAGGGGCGGAGCCAGGATTTTTTGTCAGGGTGGGCACAAGTTATCGATATTGAACGTCGAATTTTTGTCATGGATGTAATGATAATAAAAATATAAAACAATATTACGATAACACTAAAAATGACAATAGTTTATAAATTACACATGATCCTTTCGAGTTTTCATATTTTGATATCGTTTTACAATAACTTCATTATCGAGTTTCAAAAATATATCTTTCTCGACATAAACAATTGTGCTATCATTCATCCACTGATCACCCATCCGATTACGCAATCTATCCTTTACAATGCTCGTTGCAGAAAATACTCTCTCCACAGTAGCGGTAGCAACCGGTAGAATCAATGCTAAAGTCAAAAGCTTGTAAACCAATGGATATACCACATTTTTCTTTGTCAGAACTAACTTTTCTGCAAGATCACCAAGGTTGTTCAACCCTTCAAACTCTTTGTTAGAGCGCATGTCAAAAATATAAGTCCCAAGTTGATCATGAAGTACAACGAGATCTAATACTGAGAAATCTAATGAATAAAGCGTAGCAAGGCGAATCAAACTTTTCTTGTCAAAAGAAGAAAATGAATCTTGTGGACATAAACAAGCTACACACATCAGTAACTCTGTATTTACCTCCGAGAAACGATCATTCAATTCTTGAAGTTGAAGATCGATGACAGAGTAGAACAAATCTACCTGATAATGATGTAAATTTGTAAGTTCTGGAGGATTACGTTGTAGGCGACCACGAAGTGCACGACGTACAAACATATCACCCATGCCGGGTACATCAATATAATGCTGTTGACAGAAAGAACATACTTCTTCCCAAAAGGAGTCCCACCCTTCATCTCTCATTATTTGTAGTCGTTGTTTGCATAACTTCACCAATTGCATTGCATTCACAATATCTTGATCTTTCCGTTGTAATGCTTTTGACAGTTCATTTGAAATCCCCAAGACACTTCTCATTAACTGTAAATTAAATGCAAAATCAAATGTCTGTATCGACTCCAATAAATTTGTCGCGTCGGATCTTTGGTCACAAGAACAAGAGTCATCTTCAACAATCATTGCAAGTACATCAGTAACAGAAGAGAACATGACAAGTAAGCTAACCAATGAATTATAATGTGAACCCCATCGCGTATCACCAGCACGTTGAAGGGTTGTTTCTTGATTAAGTCCCCGTCCACTTAAAATCTCACCCTTCTCCAATGCCTCAACAATAAAGTCTGAATGCCTCTCTCGAAGAAGATCACAACGTTTAGAAGATGCTCCAACAGTATTTACCACATCACCGACTACACGAAAGAAGTTAGTAATAGGAATATTCTTCTTCGCAACAGCTACAAGAGCAAGTTGGAGTTGATGAGCAAAACAGTGAATGTAAAAGGCACATGGATTATCTTTCAAAATGAGTGCTTTTAGACCATTAAATCTACCTTGCATATTACTTGCCCCATCATAACCTTGTCCTCTCAAGCTAGACATGCTCAAGTTATATCTAGAAAATACCTTATCAATTGCAGCCTTCAGTGATAGAGCCGTGGTACTTGTAACATGTTCAATACCTATGAAGCGTTCATTCACATGTCCACTATTATCTACATAACGTATTACAATTGACATTTGCTCCTTCATTGACACATCACGAGATTCATCAACTAGAATAGAAAATAATGAATCACCAATATCTTTGATAATAACATTGATTGTCTCAACGGCACAAGCATTTACTATATCCTTTTGAACATCAGGTGATGTCAATTTGCAATTTTGAGGAGCATTTCCAAATGTCACAGCATTAATACCTTCATTATGAGCAGCCAAAAATTCTAATAGGACTAAGAAATTACCTGGATTGAGAGAATCAATTGACTCATCATGTCCTCGAAATGAGTGTCCTTGTCGCAATAAAAGTCGAACACAATCAATAGCTGCATTAAGACGTGTACCATATGCACTTCGTACTTGTTCTGACTGCTTATACAAAACTGATTGAATGTGTTGGTCTTGATTCATCAAAGCTTCGCACTTAATGCGGGCTTGATTATGTGCACTATCATGTTCTCCAACATGAATATGAAGCTTTTTCTTCTCTTTCCAATATGTAAAACCTTCACCAACAAAACACTCACCTCCACCTTGCTTTCCAGAACTTGATTTGAAAAGATAACAATACAAACAATAAGCAGCATCTTTTTCTACACTATACTCCAACCAAGAACCGAATTCTTTAAACCAAGAAGGATTGAATCGTCTAGCTTTTACTCCAAATTGTCGTTTTGGAAAGTCATGATCATGTGGCTGACAAGGACCCTTTAACATATATGCTCTTCGAACTTGATCACGGATATTAGCATTGTAATCCAAAATGGGTATCCTCAAACCAGGATCAGTTGGAAGTTTAGTGACATCAAATTCTACATTATTCGACGTCCCCCCTTCAACATTTACATTTTCCAAGTTAGTTTTTCTTTGAAAGAATCTCTTCATAAAATTCAGTTTTCAACAATACTCAAATTTCAACAATTTCAAGTTAACGATTCCCAAATTTCAGCAACTTGACCAACTTCAATTCAATAATTTCAGCAACTTCACCTCAACTTCACCAATTTCAATTCATAACAGACTAACTTCTACAGTTCTACTCAACCATTCCCAAATTTCAGCAATTTCAACAGCAACTTCTACTGAACAATACCCAAATTTCAGCAACTTCTACTCAACAATACCCAAATTTCAATTTATCACAGTCACTGAGTCACAACTCACACACAACTGATTCAACAAAAAATCAATTCAGGAGCAGGCGAGCAGCCGAGCGTGACCAACTGATTCAACAAAACCAAATAACCAATCAATTCCAATTTCAAATTTTCAACAGTGGTCAGTGGACAGTGGGTATTGGGTAAAACCGTAAAAGCTATACATTCTTACCGTAAGAAGTGAAATGGAGCCGGAGCTGCAGACGGGTCACGGGCACGGCCGCCGGAGGCGGAGAGGCGAGTGCGAACGGCGAAGTGAAAAATGGTCCAGACGGGGTGACGGGTCACGGACTATGGACTCAATAACACTGCTACTGCTAATTAAATGGAGCTCGAGGGTGAGGGGCCGGAGGCGGAGGCGGAGCAGCCGGCAGGCGGCTGCGAAGTGAAATGGTGCAGTCGTGCTGCTCGCCTGCTCGTGCTGTCGTGCAGACGCTTCGCAAATCGCAGACGCTGTCAAGAAACAGGGGGGAATATGGAGCAGTTCCTCAGTTGAAGTTCCTCCTCGACAGCGACGACAGGGGCTGCCGGCTCCGGCTGCGGCTGCGCAAATGGAGAAGACGGACGGGGGTCACTGACTGGATTTTGGGAGTGAAATGGCCGAATGGATCAACAGGGGGGAAGGATGAAACTATTGATTTTGGGCTGGGCCTGGGACACGGGCCTGAGTAATGGACTAATGGACTTAACATACAAATAAAAAAAAAAAAAAAAATTTGCAGCCCAAATTTCAGTGTGGGCCTGTGCCCACACTGGCCCATACATGGCTCCGCCCCTGCTCCTTAAGGAGCAAAGACAGAGATTTAAGAATAGAGTATGCATCAGGCGAATATTTTTTCGTAAGGGGTAGATCATACTTAAGTCAGCAACTAACTCCTCAAAATAAAATCATAACCCTAAGAAAAAGAATTTATTTGAAAAGATTGAGGATAAATCCATGTCTAAGTCTAAAAATAAAGCTAAAGGCACGAACTGCTACTTTAATGGGAAAATAGGTCATTTTATAAAGCACTAACACAAAAGAATCTCATAATTAAAACGGTGGAACAACTTTAGGTTATAAGAAACCCTTAAAAATAAATGGTGAAGTCTAATTGACTTAATCAATCCTGCATAATCAAGAATGAGTTCTTTATAAAATAAGTCATTTTATAAAGTAATGACACAAAAAAATAATAATTAAAAGTAAAATAAAATCTAGATGGAGGGGCAGCTTTAGCATCTAAGAAACCATCAAAATAAATGGTGAAGTCTATGTAACTTCATCAGTCAGGCATAATCAAGAATGCATTCTTAGAGTCTGGGAGCACAATTCATTTGTGCCCAGAAATGACCTGGTTTAATTGATTTTTGAGACTAATATGGTGGTTAATTACTGCTAGGAAATGACCTTTCATGTAAAATAAAAGATATAGCACAATTTGCTTAAAACTGAGAGTTGACTGTGATTTTTAGAAAGCCAAGGTGTGTTCCAGAGGATCATAGCTTATGAGATTATGATATCTCAACTAGAAATACAATATACTAGAATTTTAGCAGGGTCAATGGAAATATATTCTACTCTTAAAACAAATGGTCTATACACTTTAGACAGAGCTCATTCCCAGTGGACACGATAAAGTTTACCTACACTTGATGTGATAACCGTTTTCTGAAACATCCTGGCTTTCGTACTTTGGTGTTTTTGATTTTCTTGATTGGGTTGATCCCGGCGGGCTAAGCGCAAGGAGTCTTAGAGTCTCGAGCATTGGAGCCCTCGGTCTCAACTCCCGAGGTCGCTCCTGAGCTGCATTGCCATTGCCTGATTACCGGCTTTCAGCTTGTAGAGCTGGACGGGGAGGCAATACTAGTTATGAGGTCAGAGAAATAGAATTCAAAGAGAAGCCAAGGACAACAAACCACATCAACAAGTCCAAGTTATAATTTTTTACTTTTTAACATCACGTTAGGAAGTCAATCCGAAGTTTTTGACAAGTCCAAAAAAATTGGTATACTCGCTAACGTGGCAAGTGAGGATTATAAAACTCCTGTCGACTCCGACTGGTGTAGGAGATCATTTCTAACACTTTAGAAGCAGTACCTTTGGTGGGAAATTTAGCAACCTTGAGTATATCAAAAATGACATAACTTACATGTGACCTAAAAGGTTAGGAGACATTTGTGAAAAAGGGTCTTC
This sequence comes from Fraxinus quadrangulata, assembly GCA_903798255.1. Classification (NCBI taxonomy): domain Eukaryota; kingdom Viridiplantae; phylum Streptophyta; class Magnoliopsida; order Lamiales; family Oleaceae; genus Fraxinus; species Fraxinus quadrangulata. The sequence goes on along the minus strand of CAIGRB010004739.1, from coordinate 36,187 downwards.
ACATGTACTAAAACAAAATGGGGTTTTCAGTAAAGACTTAGGGATTGTTTGACAATGCTTTTGATTACCATTTTAGTAGATTTTGATAAAAAAATAATTAATATGTATATCAATTGATAAAAATTGTAGTTACAATTGAAGTTTGAACAGTTGAAAAATTGAGCAAAATTTTGTCAAACAAACACTTAATAAAGTCAGTTTCTGTGAAAAATGTGTTCTAGATAAACAAAACAGATTGTCTTTTTATGTCTGGACTACATAAGTCTGCCTCCATTCTTGAGTAGATGCTGACATTTGTAGGCCAGCTTCAGTCCAAACATTTACTAGTTTCAGATATTTCTTGCTAATTATTGATGATTATACAAGAAAAATGTGGACCTCCCTCTTAAAGAACAAGTCAGACACTTTATTTTTAAAGAATGGAAGATTCTTATTGAAAATCAACCGAATGAGACGGTTAAAAGTCTTACGAACAAACAATGGACTAGGGTTCTGTAATCTTGAGTTCGACAATATTTGTAAAAAATCAGGAGTTAAGGCATAGGACAATCCAGCAGACTCCCCACAAAATGGAGTGGCTGAGAAAATATAATGAATAAGGTTCAGTGCATGTGTATGCGTGTGTGTGTGCGCGCACATATATATATATCAAAGCGAAGGGAAAATAGTTTCCAGATCCACAAGGTGTGTGTTCTTAGGATATGGAGAGGGAACAAAATGTTATAGACTATTGGCTAAAGATCAAGGCAGACACAGAAGTGGGATGTAGTGTTTAACGAAGATGTCATTTCTTATTTAAAAGAAAAAAAAACACTAAACACTACAAATGACAAAAATATATCTTCTGAATATTTTTCCAAGTGAAATTGACACTGGTCAGAAAGTTCGAACATAAGCAAGGAGTTCATGAATAACCAATACCAACCAATGAACCATCTTTGTATGACTACCAACATATAAAAGATAGAGAAAGAAGACAAATCAGACCTTCAACTAGATATGACGATTCAGACATTGTGACGCACTAGCTTCCTATGAAGAAGTTGTAGAAGGAAAGAACTATAGGTCCTCACTTGCAGCTATACAAGAACAAATGATTTTTTTTTAAAGAGAGTATCAAACCTGGGATCTAGTTTAAATGGCCTAAAAATCAAAAGACTGTAGATTGCAAGTGGATTTTCAAAAAATAAAGGAAGGTGAACAGCAAAAGGGAGATATTAGGTATAAGACAAGGCTTGTATTTAAAGGCTTCACTCATATAGAATGCATAACTACAATGATTTTATCCGGTAATTAAATATACTACTATAAGAATAATACTAGCATTAGTAACTCAATTTTTACCTTGAACATGACTAGTTAATGTTAAACTTGTTTTATTGAGTGGAAAGTTTAGATGAAGCAATACGTGAATCAACCACATGAATTTGAAGTTAATGAAAATTCTGATTTAGTGTGTTCACATGCAGTGGTATAAGAGATTTGACTCTTTTATCTTAGGAATTGGGTTTATAAAAAATAATTTTGATTATCTTTACTTTAAAGTTGTTAGGTCCAATGTTGTAATTGGTAGGTTTGAGAACAAAATGGTCGTAATTGAACACTTGTAAAAAATCAAGGATTTGGATACAATTTTGTATAGATGAGTTAGTTAGGATTAGAGGTTGAAAACAAGGATAGTGCGGCGTCGAAATTTCGCTAGACTGTCGCCAAGATGTGGCTCGAGCGACATGAATAGAACCTTCAGCGCCCGCATATCGCTTCGCTGTCTCTCAAGCGACAGCTTCCTAGCTCGAGGGACAGACTCCCTCGCTCGAGTGACGTATTTATGCAGCTAGACCTAATTCGCGATTTTTAAGAGTTTTACATGGCCCAAACACCTAAACGTCCCCAACTATAAATACAGAAGTTTGGGAAGAATTTAAGTGGTTGTTTCATTATGCTTTTATTGCATAACATATTCTTATCATCTTTTGAGAGATCCAAGAACACAATTCACAAATTGATCTATATTATTTTTATGATCCGAGCAACCTAATTTTGGAAAAACATCAATTCTTTAAATCGAAACACCACATACTTCTTATTGGTCATAAGAATGTACTTTTTCAGTTGAATTTCAGAAGTTTTCGGAGGTTGAAAGAGGTTGGACTACAAGCGCAGGAAGAAGAACATGAATAGGTGATTCCTGAGTATTCACTTGGAAGAGACGTGTGCAAAAGAATGTGAGACTATTACAACATATCTTGGTAGAAGATTATGAGTTTATAAATACAGCGAACTTGGAAGCTACAGAAAGTAGATCGAAAAATTTAGCAGGTTGGCTAGATAGTATCTACGGTAGCAGATCAAAAGGCTGAAATGAACAGCAAATCTTAGAGTTGTAGGGTTTACAACAGCTAGTAGAACTAGTTTGGAATGGAACTGTAACCCACATTGTCTATAGTAGAGGTAACTGGTTTGATCCCGAAGTTTTTACACAGTTCTGTTTCTCCGTTATCATATTGGTGTTATTTACTGTTTTTATATAAACTGCGGCAATTCAAACATAGGATATTTGAATTGTATACTTAATCATCTACAAACTATTAAAAGTGACTTGTTGCTTTTAGTAGATTGATTCCGCACGTAGGTCAAACTTGTTAGTAAACTACGCGTTTTTCAAAAGTGCAAGTAGTAAATCCACCCATTTACATCTATATGTAGACGATATATTATTAGCTAGTCATGAAATAAAAGAACTACGAGAAATTAAAAAAAAAACTTAAATCTAAATTCAATTTGAAAGATTTTAGACAAGCAAAGAAATTTAGGTTTGGAAATTAAAGGAAATATGATGGATAACATGCTGAATTTAACACCCAAAATAGGATTTTTATTAATAAAAATTACAAAACTGCTATGCTGCTATGAAGAGTTTGACACCCTCCTTGACAACACGCTCACAATAGAGGATAGGAGAGGGGAAAGCACCTTTTTGGAATTTTTTATTCACGTGGATCCCACTCTCATGTGAGTGTATGTTAGCCAGTTACAAATTTTTTCTAACAAAAAAGCTTAATTTTATAAATTACTTGAACAATTTGAACAAACACGCCACTAGAACTAATTTTCTCCATTCACTATCTCACACACACTTCCTCTCCATTCTCTCTCTCACTCACACACACACACACACATATGTGCAGCTTTTCTGTATCTTTCATACACTCCATACACTTTCAATTTCTCTCTTTTCTCATAATTCTCCTATGTTTCTCTCTCGTTACCACACATGCATATTATCACACATAAACCCATATTTATAGGTAATATAGTCGGTGGTTAATCCCTCAACACATGCATATTATCACACATAAGCACATATTTATAGGTAATATAGTTGGTGGTTAATCCCTCTACATAATTCTAGTATGTCGGTGAAGACACCTTCCCGATTCTAGATAATTTCCTCGTGGCGGTGGAGATAATTATGGAGCAGGTTCCAGATAGTTTCAAGTGTACTTGGAGAAGAAGTATCAAGAAATGGGCTATAAAATATGAGATGGATAAGCCCAAAAATTTTTCTTAGTCGGTGGTGATCCTCATAACATTCTATTTTTAGGCAAAACTACTTATGTGTAATTGCTTTAAACTTTCACATGAACAATATCCTAAAAGTAGAGAAGAAGTTATGATGAGTGACGTCCCTTATGCAAATGTTGTTATGTATTGTTGAACAAAGTTAATGAAGAACGAAAATAAAACCAGCCATAAGAAATCTCCAAATGAAAGGTTTGAACACAATTATGAATCGTTGTTTTCAAACAATATTGGATGCCATCGGAATAAGTGTTTGAAGGCTTCAACAGCAAATAGTTTGTACGAGTAAACAAACATTAATCCAAGTATGAATCAAGTAATCAAAACTTGGAAAATGAACTTTGAAGAACAATAAATAAATCTAGGTTTTATCTTTGATTTTGGATATAAGGGAATCAATTTGATGTTTGTGATAAGTTTTCCAATACTAAAACCATCCCTATATATAAAACTACGATCACCATGCACGAAAATGTGCAAAAATAAAGTCAAAAAGGTGTGAAACTTGTCAAAACGTCACCAAAATTCAAAACCCAAAGGGCAGAAATTTGTACCGGACGATCGCCCAGTTCATCAAATAGGCCTCAGGTTTGCAAAACACTGNCAGCCACCCAGTTCAATAAAATGGCCTCTGTAATTGTAAGATAAGGCTAAAGTAATTTTATGAAAGAGAGAAATTGAAGGATTATGGCTTGCTATTCTCATTGATATGGTTAGGATATATATACAAATTACATGATCACAAAAATAGGAAACTGATTACAATGATGGCATAATTATAGAAAACAAATGGTATAATTACAGGAAGTTCAAACGTCGAAATCCCTTGATTTTCTCAACTTTGTTGTATATCCTTATCATGCCCTTGCAAGATGGACGACTGTGGAGCAAGTCCAATCTTGGCTTTAAGAAAGTCAAACTGAGGGCAAGCAAGAGGTTTGGTAAGAGCGCCGACGAGTTGATCAACTGCAGAGATATGTGACACTCGTAGCAAACCATTTTGAACTTGTTCTCGGATAAAGTGATAGTCGAGAGCAACATGTTTCATGCGTAAGTGGAAAACTGGATTAGAATAGAGATTTGTAGCACCAACATTATCACAATAAATAACTACATGTTGGGGAAGTGTGATACCCAGTTCTATAAGGAGAGAGCAGATCCATCGAATTTCCGTAGCAGTGGAGGTAACTGATCGGTATTGAGCCTCGGTGGAAGAGTGGGCTACAGTACATTGTTTCTTGGAGCTCCAAGAAATAGGATTGTGACCTAGATAGACTATGTATGCACTAGTGGAGGTGAAATCATCATTGTTACCTGCCCAATCAGCGTTTGAAAAGGTATGAAGTGCTAGTGGGGAGGTCCGACGAAGTGGGATGCCGTGATCTAAGGTGCCACAGAGATACCGTGACAGGCGTTTGACTTAAGCTTTTGAATTAGTTTATAGATGTTGTGTTTGGAGCTAGTGACTACGACACGAGGTGAGGTTGAGATGTCGATGGTTGACTAGGATCATTTTGAGTAGGTGGGGGTGGTGGGTCACTAGTTTGTTCGTGTTCAGTTTCAATAGAATGGTTGTCGGCTCTGGTGTAGGTGTGACAGGGGGAGCATTATTTGGTGTTGGCTTATAGAATTGGCTTGAGACAGTAGGAGCAAGCAGATTTGGTAGGGGAGCAAAGCCGATATTCAAGGATGGTGTGGCCACGATTGGTAAAGTCATAGAGCACCACTCAGAGATGGTGGATGAAGTGGCACGAGGAAGAGAAGTGTGAAACGTGGCAAAGGGAAGAATGGGCTCAATGAAGAGGACATGACGAGAAGTGTATAGACGTTCTGTAGATGTGTCAAGACATAGATAGGCACTTTAAGTGGGAGAATACCCGACAAAGATGCAAGGAGAGGAACGATACTCGAGTTTGTGGGAAGTGTATGGCCGAAGCTAGGGATAACAGAGATCCAAAGCTTCGAAGTTTGAAGTAGTTGGGGGATGTGCCAAAGAGTTTGAGATATGGTGAACGATGGTTTAAAGTTGGTGTGGGAAGGCAATTGATGAGATAGACAGTAGTAGAAAAGGCAAAAGGCCAATGTGATAGAGGCATGGAAGCATGGGTAACGAGAGAAAGACCCGTTTCGACAATGTGAGATGACGGTGTTCAAAGTACCCATTGTGTTCAGGAGTGTGAGGTGGAGAAGTAAGATGTGATACCTCGTTGATTGTTAAGAATGAAGAGAGTGCTTGATATTCTCATCCATTGTCAGAGTAGAGAGTTTTGATTGGATCGTCAAATTTTTTTCTACTAGGGCTTTGAAGCACACACAGACATCATGTGTGTCAGATTTGCGTTTGAGGGGATAAATCTAGACATACTTGGTAAAATGGTCAAAAAAAATGATGTAGTATTTAAAGTTATCAACAGAGTAGACTGGTGATGTCCATATGTAGGTGAATATAACTTCAAGAGGAGATAAAGTAGAGAGAGTAGAAGTAGAAAATGGTAATTTATGACTTTTATTGCATTGACATGAATTACAATTAAAATTGAAATTGGAAGGACGAGCGACATCTAAGTTAAACGAGGACATAATATTTTTGAAAATTGACAAAGAATGATGACCTAGTCTATGATGCCACTCGGACAAAGTGGTCTTGACACTTGAGAACGCGATTACGGGTGACGGAGTAGTGGAGAGCGGCCATTCATACCCACCATCCTTAGTCCGACCCTGCAAAAGGATTGCCCCCATGTGAAGATCCTTCACATGAAAAGAAGAGGGTAAGAACTCAATGGAAGTATTGTTAGACTTGTAAAATTGTGAAATGGAAATAAGATTACGTTTCATGGTGGGAACACATAAAACATTAGATAAGCTAAAGGAGCGAGAGTGAGTGGTAAGTAGGGTGGAACCAGTGTGGGATATGGGGAGTCCAAAGCCATCGCCGATCATAATTTCATCTATGCCATCATAAGGACTGCGGAGGGCAAGATTGCTTAAGTCGGTGGTAACTTGATGTGAGGCTCCACTATCAAGGAGCCATATGGTGTTGGGAGGAAGAGTGGTTGCAACATTTGCTTGAGCTTGCCAAGGAGACGGTGGTCGAGATTGTAATGGATTGAAGGGACGAGAAGGTGGTTGCACATGTGGAAATTATTGTCGGAAGAGACGACAGCGGGAGACTACAAGACCTTTAGTATTGCACCATTGGTAGCGACCAAGGAATGGACGAGTAGGATGACAATTGTCTCGAGTGTTGATGGAAAAATGTCTTGTGATATCTTGAGTGGGTTTGGATGTGAACCCAGGAAGTCGAGAAGTGCCATTGGTGGTGGACCGTGGAGCAAAGCGAACATTTGTGGGATGAGCAGATGCTGGTACAGGTGAGAGACTTGTCTTGTTGCGGAGAGACAATTCTTTGTTGATGAGCTTTTCATGGAGTTCATCAAATGAGATGATGGAATCATGACCGTTAATGATATCAATGATGGATTGATAATTTTCATAAAGGCCTTCAAGTACTTTTTCGATCAGATCTTCATGGTCAAGAGGCTTACCAAGAGCAGCAAGTTCGTCAGCCCAGGTTTTTATGGACTACATGTAGTCTGTAATGGAGTGAGAACCTTCGGTGATGTTTTTAAGATGGTCTTTGAGTTGCTTGATATGGCCACGAGATGGGCGAGCATAGGTGTTGGCAAGTATTTGGCAGGCTTCATATGAGGTTTTAGATTGGGTGATGAGAGGAACTAGAGAGGGTTAGCAGAGATAACATTATCGGTGGTGATGGTTAGGGAAGGAGCAGGGTGGGATCCATCAATGAATTTTTGAAGATCATAGCCGATGAGAATGGATTCCATTTGGGTTTTCCAAGAAAGATGGTGGGTGAGAGTTTAATGGAGTTATAGATAGTAATCATGGTTAATGGTTTTGTGGGTTCCTTGGCATTGGGGATGATGAATTGGGCATTCTCGTTAGCCATTGGAATTAATGGAAATGAGAAGCTTGCTGAAGATTGAAGAACGTGGCCGAAAAAAGAAGGAAAAAAAAATTAAGGAGCAAACCTTTGCTCTGATGCCATAAAGTAATTTTATGAAAGAGAGAAATTGAAGGATTATGGCTTGCTGTTCTCATTGATATACACACACACACACACACACACACACACAAATTACATGATCACAAAAATAGGAAACTGATTATAATGATGGCATAATTACAGAAAACAAATGGCATAATTACAAAATATTAAAACGTGGAAATCCTTTGATTTTCTCAACTTGGTTATATATCCTTATCAAAGGCTAGGTAGCCACCGGCCCTAGCCATTTTTCGGCCATCGCCATTTTTTGTTCTTATTTTGTTTTTGCTTGTTTTTCTCATGGTTAACTATTTCCATCATTTTCAAAACCACTCCTCATTGTTAATTTGAACATCCAACATGTATATTATGTACGATTATGTATATGATAGTCTATACTAGTTTTGTGTGAAATGCAAAGAGAAAGTGCACTTGCCCAGATTGCAATATGTGACATGAACTTGTCCATAATTGGTGCGGTCCTTCACAAGTAGGATTCATATTCATTTAGCCCCATGAAGGTCACAATCATTCTTCTCTCATGTTCATCTATTTCAAAATTAAAAACTCTTTCTAAAAGTTCATGTCGTCTTCTTCTTCTTCCTTTTTATTTAATAGTTATTAATCTGTAATATTAGAGTGGCAAATGTTGTTTTCTAATCCGGCAAACAATAACTTCTTGATTGGTGAGGTGGGGATTCTTTTGTGAAGCTTTAGTGCTCAGTTTTGGGATTGTTCATCTCTGTTGCTGCAGAAGCTTATGCTATAGAGTTTGAGCAATTTACTTCCTTCGGGTTGAATGCTCGATGGTTGGACATTAAAGACCATAAACTCATTGCATAACCTATTTAATTTAAAGACAATTTTTTTCGTATTATTTAAGTGCAAGATTTTGTTAAGAAGTTTTATTTTGTCCCATATAAAAGAATACCAATCATGTTAGAGGATGAATATGTATGGGGAAATGCTTGAAGTACGGGGAAAAATTTACAAGCAAGACACGGGTGGTTTTTAAAGCATAGGTGGGGCCTACGCTACAGTGAGGACCCTGTAAAATACCTGTGAAATATAGACCTCTACTTGGAGCAAAATTCATATGTATAAATGACATAATCTTATATTTATTCTTTAATTTCTCACTTATTTTATTAATTTTTAATATTATCTAGTATTATTTAATATTTTCAACGAAACATGTAGTAATCAACACTGTTTTGCCGGCTGCGAAGAAGCAGCTGCAAGAGATAAAATTGCTTTTTCTTCTTGGGTTGTTAGACTTGTATCTTTTAACCCTATGATTCAAATCTCTTCCAACAAAGATTTTATGCTAACCTTTCAGTTGGCCTCATCTTTAACTAATTATAGCAGTTCAAATTAAGAAAGTGTTTCAACACTCTTCCAACTCGTAGCTGACTTTTCATCTATCCATAATGGTTACTAGTTCTAAGGATTTTGGTGCAATTGTTCCCTTATTTCATTTATTCATATCGTCCCTTCGTACTGATAAGGGTGCTTTTACACGTTTATTTCGGTTCACAAACATGGATAGTATAGCTTAATTCGATGTAATTTGTGTTTGCAAGATGATAATGATGATTGCAGTGGAAATTGGAAGAAAAATAGAGAAAAATGACCAAAATGGAAGAAGGAATAAAGATGAGGGCTGAAAAAGAAAATTG